>JAHWFP010181021.1:0-19082 GCA_023313725.1 Lithobius niger | reverse complement strand
AGACAATATTTTTAGTTCTTTATTCTGTAATTTTGGTAATTTATTCAGCATTACAGTAGATTTCGCAGGCATCCAGAAAATTGGCTTTGACTTTTTACTCGGAAGATTTGTATCGCCCTTTAAATTTAGATACAGAAATATTAGTTTTTACTGTTGCCACTTGTGTTAACTGGCTCCGATTTCACACTGTTTGTATGAGTGCACATATCCTTGTCCCTGCTCCAGCTATGTGGTACCCATCCAGAAAGTCTTACTCCAAAGCTCACCTCAATCGGTATAGTTCGAATTTCACCTTCACATTTTCTTTTCTGCCTTTTTTTTTCTTGGTAAGATTGTAGGTTCTCATCAGCAGCCAAACAAGAATTGAGGATTGGGATTCCCGCCTTGCCCACCTTTCCCACCCTCTTTGTGTTGGAGCGTCTGTAATTTAGGGGTTTATCCGACTGCATTCGTGAGAGATCTTCTCCGAAAGCAACCAGTTTTCCAAATCAAAAGCAACGAATGCAACTGTCAAGACAGGGATGCAACGGATGGCAGCCAAGCAGAAAATCGTGACCGGTGGCGAAGAGGAAACGGGGAAAGTTGGATTCGTCTCCGGCACCAAGCAATTTTCTGCTTCTCTACCCGAAGCAACACGCAACCGTTATGCCCCTCCACTTTTCCATTTGATTTCGGGAAGTCAGGTCACGTTACAGAGCTGGAGGGCAGGCGCGCTTTTTCCAGCATGCTGAACGTCGGAATAACTATTCTTTGTTCACGACACACACACATGACCGTTCTAAATTAAACATTGGAAGAACGTTTCATTCCTAGGAGGGATGTATAGGCTATCTAAAGGCCTGCGTCGCGTTGTTCACCGATTCTAGCGACACCAGAAAGTTGTTTGTTGAACCGGTTACTTTTTACTGAAACTTTGTCATCGTAACTTTGCTATTCTATTCTGTTAACAATATATACCGATAGTTGATAATTGTAGAACGTGCGGAATAACTATTCTTTGTTCACTGCGCATGAACGTTCTAAATTAAACATTGAAGGGCTCGTTTCATTCCTAGCGTAGGAGGGATGTATCTAAAGGATTGCATTGTTTACCGATTCTAGTGACACCAGAAAGTCGTTTGTCGAACCAGTTACTATTCGCTGAAACTTTGTCATCATAACTTCGCTCTTTATTCTGCTACAATGCAAAGGAGAAACCTATAGTTGATAAATATAGAATGTCGAAATAACTATTTTTTGTTCATTACGCATGACCGTTCTAAATTAAACATTGAAGGCTACGTTTCATTCGTAGCCTAGGAGAGATGTATTTATCGGACTGCATTATTTATCGATTCTAGTGACACCGAACAATTGTTTGTTGAACCAGTTATTTTTTGCTAAAAATTTGTCATCACAACTCTGCTATTCTACGTATTTTGTTACAATATAAAAGATAAAACGATGATTGTTGACCGTAGGAACATCAGCCTGTGCCTTTGGTACTGCAAAATAAATAAAAAGTTTTATGAAACTTTTTCTTGTACCTCGCTGGTTTGGTATTGTAAGAACATTTTTGTTACAGTACATGTTTATGATGTCTTGAAGTTAAAAATAAAAGAGACGTTTTAGCCATTACGAACACCATTCAAATATAATATAGGGAGAGCACTTTCACCTAATAAGGCATCATCATGGCTAAAAGAGAAAAAAACAAAACCAAATAAACACCTTTTCAAACCATTAAAGTACAAAGTATAAGCAGAATGTGGAAGAGTGAGTTTATACTTTAATGCTTTAAAAAGATGTTTATTCGGTTTTGTTTTTCCCTTTTAGCCCTGATGTTGCCTCATTAGGTGAAAGCGCTATGCTGTATTAAATTTGAAGGTGTCTTAATGGCAAAAGTTTCTGTTTTATTATTAACATTTTTGTATGTGAATTGGATAGATTTCATTCTTAGTTATGTAGACACTTCATTTGTAGGCTTCCATAGAGATTGTACGTTAACCATACATTAACGCTATTGTGCCTAATGGCCAATAAGGCAGCGTCATGTGACGTCATTTTGGCTACGAGATACCATCTGGAGGGCATAGCTACAAGGTGCACTAGATTAAATGTAAGGGAAAAAAACGGCACTTCTAGTAAAGACAGTGCTTTGAGAGCGGTTTCTTAGGCTTAAAAGAATGTTGTTTTCTCCAGCAACAAAAATCATGCGTTATAGGCTTAAGAAATTCAGTCTAATAGCGTTGGCTTCAGTAAGACGACCTTCCTTTTTCCCACCAGTGCACCTTGCAGCTAACCCAGTAACTGGCTCCACCATAGAGTTATACACAATAATACTACGTCGTGTCACTGCCCTATAAATCGTTACAAAAATTATGGTTGATGATAAGACTCGGACTTTAAAGTTGCTCGGAGCAGACGGCATGATGGTACAAATTTTAAAGTGATATCAGTCACAAAAATACAATTCAACGAATTTTAATTGTTTACGAGGTATGGGTAATATACTATTAGGCCTAGATGGTTGCATCGTCCCATTGTATATCCACCATACACCGATAGAATATGTGTATATTTATAAACAAAGAATGGAATTAGAAGCCTCAAGCAATCAGCGATGTTTTTCATGCATTACTCTCAATTCCATATGACTGCATCAGCACTTAGCCAAATGTTGATTTTAGAGGTTAAGTTTTTGAAGCGACGTAGCACAATAAAATAAAAACAACTTGCAGCACTGCTTAACAGGTGAAAGTAGCAGCTGAACCTTTTTTCTGTAACTAAGTATTTGGAACAAAACGAAGAAGAAATATAACAAACCAGTAGACGGCCATAGATTTAGGTCAAATTCAGCTTAATATTGCACTTTCCCAAACCAATGCTGTAGAGTTTTACATCACAAAAGTTAGGATCACTACTGAGAGCACTGTGTGGTACTTCCACGTTGTTTCCGCATGATTTAATCTCATTAATTCAAATTAGTTGGTGTAGCTATTGTTTTAAGCATTGCTACTATGGAACTAAAATTCAGGGTTTTTCCAATAGGATTTCTCCAGTTAAATTGTCCTTCTCGTCGTCTCCAGTGGGGCAGACTCCATAACAACAATTATTATGCAACAATGCCATGAAGCAAATGCCAGCCACGAACACTTATTAAAGGTAATGAAGACACAGTAGGTAGGCCTACACGTTATGAAAAAAAAGCCCATTGGACTAACGCAGAAACGGACTAACCCTATCTTCACGTACACGCATTTCTTGATGCGTCTGCAAGCAGAAGCAGAAAAGAAAACATCACAGGTGTCTCCACGATCACACCAGCTTGTTTTCTTTTCTGCTTCTGCTTGCAGACGCAGAAAAGAAAACAACGCTGGTGTCACCACGATCACACTTAAAAAGGGGAGAGAATGACAAACCAACTTGACCTATGTAGAAGTCCTTCTATTGAATAACAAGTGGTAATAGCCGGAGGGCATATAAAAGCTCGAATTTCCGCGCGGCTCACGGCGGAAAAAATTGAGCCCGCGCCATCATCTTCGCTGCGCTGCCAATTTGCACTGGATTATGGGTAAGCAATAGGGGAGAAACCAATTTTCTGCGTCCGGGTGTATGCGCGTCAAGTTATGCATGTCCATGAACAAGGGGTAACGCAGAAACGAATGACAATCGACTGCAAACTTTACAAGCGACTACAAACTTGACTACAATTTCGGTGCACGTCGTTTGCATGTGCTGGCGTACAAACTAGGACTGGTCGGAGCGGAAAGTGTCATTGCTAGCTTTCAAAAGGTTTTGTCTTTAGCTCAACTTGGCTCTCTGTCTCAGTCGTTTTCGCGCATTGGCTGCCTTCTGCAAGGCGTCAAATCGGGATGTTTAGTTGAAAGCATCCTGGTGCAGGAAGGCCTCCTGGATCTTCTTTTCGTGCTCCTTCTAGTTCATCTTGTTCATCGTATTTGTCTTGCTTTTCTTTACCTTTTATTTCGTCATCGTTTGTTTAGTTACTAGGTAGCGGAACACATATAGCTTCAGGCCGAAGCTTCGTAATAAACACTCTGTACTCTGTTTTGTCTATGTTAAGTTTGATGACAAGCAAAATGAAAGAATCCATGTTTCAGTTCAAAGCTTACAGTTTTAAACCAAAATGACGCCGTGTCGTTAATTTTGAGGCCAGTAAGCATCGAAATCGGAAGCCTGATACGATACAAAGACCTATTTGTTTCGTGGATACAGGCTTCCAGTGCTGAGTTGAATTGTTTCAGAGTTGTCGGCAACAACCATTGCATGCACGATCACGACCAGCAATTCTTGCGAGCTTATCGCTTCGTAAACCTACCTCGATAAATGAACAAGAGTTACTCGCAACAAATTTAACCCAGCGTATACCTGGTGCCCTTTGGTTATTAAATCGACATCGTAGTAAATCCTAATAATCTGCATTTATAGGAATAAGTCGTTTACTTAAAAGTAAGTAGGTAAATTATGTTTGGGAAGGCTTTCTGGGAAAAAACTGGGAAGGATAGAGACATAATCGTCGTAGATAGATCTAAAATCACCCTTTTGTAGACGGGCCGACTTCTAGTATAAAATATTCATTGTACAACTGGAGCAGATTAACATTTTGAATTACGAATAGGCTATGTAATATGCACTCTTTTATGCCGCAAGTATCAGCTGTAATGAATAACTCTATTAGGAACGCATCTAAATCACATATTATTGTAGAGCACATTGGCCATTTAATTAGTGATTGCAGGGCAGAAGCTCACTGGACGAACGCTCACCAGTCGGATTCTCACTGGACAAAAGCTCACCTATCCCTAAAGCTCACAGAACCAAAAGCTCACTCAAACAAAAAATATACATACATATATATATATATATATTCATTTTTTAAAAATACTTTGAAAAATTTTTAAATATTGATTATTCTAAAATATCTTGCACAGGGAGGCGTTCAAAAGTTCATGGTGAAATTCCCTGATTTATCCAGATTTTCCAGACCAATACTGACATTTTTCCCTGACTTTTTTTTTTTTGGTCGAAAGAGTGTGCAGGACTGAGATCATTTTTTTCCCCCACATCTTTCTCAAATCGCAATAACTGTATCGCGTTGTTTTTTAAATCAAAATTTATCCTGCCCTAATTGACATTGGTAAAGAGTAGGAAGGCCATAATCTGAGCAAAACTATAGAAACGTACTAAACACGTTAGATCTCATATTACTTAGGCCTAACGCGTTTTCACTTTATCAAAAATAAAACAAAAAGGACGTGAAGTTTTAACGGAAATAAAGTAAAGATTTTAGAAGTAAAAATTGAATTCTTAATCAGCTATTCTTTATAGATGAAAAATACTTTCTGGAAAATGTTGAAATTCCCTGACTTTCATTGTACGTTTATCGAATTCCATGATTTTTCCCTGAATTTTCCAGACTTGATAAATTCCCTGAATTTTCCCGGTTTTCCAGATAGAACGCCACCGTGTTATACTCCTCTTCCATCATTATCAGTAGTAATAGCCCTATAGAGCTTTTATGGATAGTACGGCTACTGTTTTCGCACGAAGCCTGTAACCTGACATTAAAACTAACGAATGCTAATTATTTTGCAATTATATCCCGAGCGCGTAGCGCGAGGAGTATAATTTCAAATTAATTAGCATGAGTTAGTTTAGGCTGGTTACAGGCTGAGTGCGAAAACATTTTTAGCCGTATTATCCACAAAAGTTAGAGGGCTGTTTTACTTGAGTATATCCCAATTCAAAATAAATAATAACAAGAAGACTAAGCATTCTTAGTGTTAATATTAAAATTTATAACGCAATGCTACGTTTTATTAGCTTATCAGTTTATCAGTTCATAAAATTATTTGTCTCCAACGAGAAGTTACAGACGATGCTGCGTCGGCGACTTTCTCCCTTTAAACACGCCGCATCAACTACGCATTGCTGAAACCGGCCGAGAGATGGCGCTGTGTGTGTTCCTGTACTAATTTTTAATCGTTTGCTAATAATTACCATGGGATCGAAAAACTAAAAGACTAATGAGGTAAAAATTAATATTATTTATGCCAATAGATCGCCGAAGAAAAATTATAACATACTAACCTAAAAAATTATAAAGTGTGATGTTAAAATATGGAATTCGCAACGAATACGTCAAGTTTTCTACCTAGTATATATGCGAGTCAAAATCCGCAGCCATTCATTAGCGTTTGACGTGTTTTAAGCTTAGCTCGATAAGTTGCGCAAGCGCAGAACGAAAAGGTACAGTGGTATAATCACCCCGATTATACCCCGGTGTATAATCGGGTGATTATACCACACTGGGTCGATTATACCCCGCTCCTCTACCTTCCACCATGATAGCAAGCGGGATATACTCATTGTTATAACCGTCTGGCTGTAGAAGAATACATAGTCTTCAACAAGAAGAGGATTCTTGCCCAACAAAAACCGTCGTATTACTTAAAAACATCGACCTTTCTTACCAGCATGAAGGCTTAAACAACACCCGTTTAAAGTACGTTGCAAAAATCCTATTGTTACGGTGTTCGTTGTTGTCTGATAGAACAAGTGTCTTATTTCCCTTGTTGGATGAAGGGACATTTCGGATTTGTGCAAGACTGCACTGAAATTAGCTCACTACCACTTGATAGTAGTGGAGTAACTACAGTAATATTTTAAAATCACTTAAAAAGAGCCATAGCACTTCAGCCATAACGTTATAGCTAGTAGCAATACTATGTTTTAGATTGCATTAGTAATGTTTCCCGTTTAGTGAACAAGACATTGCTAACCAACCCAACACTTTCTATCATCAAGGATGTATCACAAACTTACCAAATTTCTTAAAAATCAGTTTAGCTATTATGCAGTTATTTCATGCATATGGACGGTTGGATGGCAGAGACGTAACTTTTTGTTGTTTTATCTACACAACACAGTCTCGGGGGGGGGGGCCCTCAGGATCGGACTGTGTAACTCCAGTCACCCCAGAGTTACGTCCCTGCCATCCAACCGTCCATATGCATGAAATAACTGCATAATAGCTAAACTGATTTTTAAGAAATTTTTCCTCTTATTTTTCGAGGATAAAAGTGAACACAAAACTGTGACGGGGCCCCCCCCATGAATCATGAAATCAGGAATGCAGATGAGATAAATAACTAAAAAAAAAAGTGAGCATTTGGCCCATTAATTTTTTTTAAATAGGAGTGCTATTGGTCCAGTGAGCTTTGGACTGGCGAGCTTTTGTCCAGTGAGCTTCTGTCCTACTACCGTTATTAGTAGAAAGTCTAATAATTGAAACAACATTACTGTTGTGGTGGACTTATTGTAAATGCGCTAGCTTTCAACCGGAAACTCCACCCAAACAACTTAAGAAAGGTGAACCAGTGTTGTTTGTCGAGTGCGGACCTACTTTTGTTGAGTAAGGATCCCCGTAAAGTTCCTTTACAACTAAAAAAAAATATATATATATTTATATAGGAACTTATACTGTATCTTGTATGTTAAGTGGAAGAGGAGGACCATGGAGCTGGAAGCCCTGGATTAGCCACTCTACACGCGAGCGTGGGGCAGGCAGGACGTGTAGTTCCGGTGGCGGCCATTTTCTAATGCTTACACTGCGTGAGGAGCAAGATAGCACGTGTCTCAACGACGTTCGACAGTGACAATGACGTTTAACAAACTAAGAGAACGTAGCGGTCAAATGAAGAACTGCAGTTTGTTTTGGTTGTTCCTTCCTACTTATTTTATTTCCAAGAAAGGAAGTGTATGACTTTTTTTTGGTTGAAGGGGGACAGGAAATAACTCCTAATAAAGAAACAGATAACAAAATGTTTTGTTTTTTTTTTTGGGGGGGGGGGGGGAGAGTTTTTGTGCTCTTACTTTTTTAATAATTGGGAAAGAGCTCACCCCCCCCCCCCCCCCGCCCCCCCCCCCCCCCCCCCCCCCCACAGGGAATTGCTCCACTCCTACTTTTCCAAATAAGAAAAAAGATGACAAAACAAGGTATTTTTTTAGGGGAGGGAGTTGCTCTGCTCCTATTTTTTTTCCAAATTAACGAAATAGATGACAACAGGGTTTTCGGGGGGAGAGGGGAGGAAAGAAATTGCTCCCCTTCTATTTTTTTTCCAATAAGGACACACAACCAAAAAAGTGGGTTTTTTTTTTGGGGGGGGAGGGTAATTGTTTCTCTGATACTTTTTCTCCAAATAGGGATATACATGACAAAATAGAGGATTTTTTTGTTGGGGGGGGGGGTGCTCCGCTCCTGCATTTTCCCCCAAATAAATGCAACTGCAGTGAAACTGCTACAACGGGTGCTTGTTTATATTTTTACTGGCAAGCTATTTGTGGTCGCTTGTGTAAGTTCTTCCAGTGTGGGGAATATTAGGGGAATAAAGTGCATTAAGTACGTGTATGCTGTAACCCGTTAGAACACAGTAATTAAATAAGAATGTAGGTTGCAGCCTACTAAAAAAAACGTCCTCCACATGTTTTTTTCCCTCAGTATTTACCATTGCATATCACTGTTTTTTTTTCTTGCGGTTTCTTCATACGTTTTTCTGAACGAGGAAAGAAATGGAATTTCGCTTTGGGGAAGAGGGGTGGTGAGAGAATAAGAAGAGAAATCAAATAAGCTACGTAACGAAATTTGGTTTTGTTTTCAAATACACCAATATTGTCGTAAAAGCATGATCCCCTCCATCGAATTTTATTGCATTTTTTTCTCCAAATCTACACATAACGTTCGCTGCAACCTGCCATCATACTTTTGTGTAGCCTACGCGCGTCTGCCTATCAACATTGCGGCTAGGTATGGTAAGTACGGATCGAATAAATTCTCCGGTCCTCTGCTTACCTTTCGCGCAGTAAATTTCACGCTGCACGTTGCATAGCAGCATCAAACTTGAGTTTGAACAGTTCTGGTTATTTTTGAGGTACGATGCAGGTTGACAACGATGAAGCTGCGAACTACTACACACAAAATTGACGCACAATGTTCGCTGCAAGATGCCTACGCGCGTCGGCCGTTCATTCATGCCGTAGGCTAGTCGGCAGTGGATACCCGCCGGCTAAACCTTTCAACAAGCAACGATACGTTAGAATAAATCGAATAAATTCTACAGCCCACTGCTAAACCTTTCGCGCGGTACCTTACCCGCCGAACGTTCCATACCATCATTAACCTTGAGTTTGAACAGCGCTTGATATTTTTGAGATCCGATACAGGTTGCAGCAGCGAACAACCAGGTCGTCAAAAACACCCCACATCAAACCGACAATTAGAAAATGGACGCCGAGCGAGCCAGAGCAGGCCTCCAAGAGGGAAGTGACATCATGTGAGCATGCGCATTGGTCATTGTTTTTTTTGTCTCGGGAATGAGTCCTGCCCCGCGCAGCAGCATTGAGTGGCTTGTCCTTGGGAGGACAAAGTGGTGAGGTTAAACATTCCAACAATGGTCATAACCAAAAGTTCAATTTTTGAGACGTGCGTGTGTTTGATTGCATTTTTATACGGTGACACCCAGCACCGATAATCGCAAAAGGTTTATTAGCTGATATGTTCCATTTGTGGCTTGAATGCGCAAGAAAGAAACGTATCTCAGCTGAAGTCAATACCAGTTAAACACCATTCAGACCCGTGTTGTTTTAGTCTAAAACAACGTGCCGAAATGAAAGGCTGATCGGAAAACGTATTCTGAGTGATTGCTGCACCATATGCCGCCATATTCTAAAAGTGACGCAGAGACCCGTAGCAGTGGACCATAATGCCACACGGCAACTGCAACTTTACGATAAGCGGCGTGTTTCTAAACGGCAAATCAAAATAGCCTACAAGTAGCACGAGCAACCTAATATTCTCGTTCAGGGTGGTAATAATAATAGAACAATGCTTGGATAACGTGAAAATTACTAATAACAGAATGAAAGTGTTCGATTTTCTCATAGATGAGGCACAATAGTTGTGAAACTAATTTTTCAGATCTCGTAGATTGAAAGTACTTCAGCAACATAATTCTAAATTTTTCTGTAATATCCCACTCGATCGTGAGTTTATCTTAACTTTTTTTTTCCAGCACTGCCATTCTTGTAAGGTGCCAGATATGTCACGCCATCAAGCAGCTCTAATATCATTACAATACTAGCCCTATCACATTTCGTCAACCAACCTGTAATTTCGTTTGCTTTGGCGCAGGTGTTTCGTATTAGGCCTAGTATCGCGTCTCGCGATTAATTTTGGCCCGAGTACTATGGCGTACGATGCGGTCGCTCTCCTGGTTGCTCACCAGATCCTGCGAAGCTGTGGGCGAGTGTAGGTATCTCGATGTGCTTCTGTCAACTTACCTGCGTCATCATCTTAGATTATAATTTAATACTTACCTGCATTAGTTTTTCTAAGTTTACTTACCTCTTTTCTGTTTCTATACGAAGTGTACTAAATGAATTATTTACTTCTAAACCGCAACATGTAATTAAATCTTGTATACGCAATTCTTGTGTTTTGTCTCATCGCATGTTATGCAAATTTCCTAAATCCCTTTATAACTTGTTTCTCGGTTATTCTAAGCGAGACGCTAGAACGATTCTTGTTGGAAACGAATTTGGTCGACTTCTTCGTGGCGTGGGCGGACACACCAGTGCCTGCGGTTTTCGAGATGCAGTGAAGCCGTGCATCATGATTAATGCTGGGTTTCCTATATGCAGTCGGTTTATACGGATTAGCACCTAACCTGGTTTATTTAAGGTAAATGCACTTCCCCCTATTGCTCTTTGTGAGAGATTAGGCGTTAGAACTTTTGCTTTATTATTTACCGTATGTTTTAAATCCCTTTAGCTAAGCCTCAAGACCGAAGTGTTACATCGTTAGCATTAAAAATGCTTAAGCGTATAAAATACGTAAGTAAGCCTTCAAAAACTTTAAGCTGTAAACAAACAGCTATTAGAAAAAGACATGTAAGCTATCAGCGTCGCACTATACGTGTAAAAGAATCTCCAGCGACCCAAAAAACAAGCTGGAGCTTCTTTTACACGTATTAGTGCGACGCTGATGGCTTACATGTCTTTTTCTATTATCTGTTCGGTTAGAGCTTTATTTTTTTTTAAGGTTGACATCAGTATGTTATACGCTTAAGCGTTTTTTAATACTAATATCCCTTATTTTTTTCCTTGTAGAATAACAAAGAAAAGAATATTACAATCGCAATCACCTGAAAATAAAATAGAGGAGTGCCCTTTTAATACTACGTTTTAATCTATAAATATTGAAAATCGGTTCTTTGATTCGATCTCTATAGGTGAGAGCAAAAAATTTCCCCAACAAGAAGAACAACAATTGTAGACACATTAAAATAGCGTTCGAAAGGCCATAGGCCTTCTTCAAAACAATATGCTATAAAACTTGAGCATTGGCTGATTGGTTCGATCTCCACGTGAGGGACAGCTGTTAAGGGCCAGAATTTGGGCTAATCATGCTCATAGAGCTAAAAGCTATGAAATTTGGTACACAAGTAATTTCTTAGCTTATAAATCAAGCTAGCTATGGCAATCCTCGAGATAGCTCCTACGGCACTTTGCCTGTGCCCCCCCCCCCACCACACTCACCTGTATGAGGTTATTGACCAACAAATTCTTACTGATCACGCTAAAGCATAAATTGGCACACAAGTCATTCTCAGCACTACAAATCGAACTAAACTTTCGTCGTCATCAGCCTTACGGAGAGGACACAGGGAGGCACTCATGGGTGTAGCTCATGGGGTTCCGTATGTAGTAAAATTTGGACTGCTACAATGCATGTTTTTAATACATTCAGCTAGAATTTGTGGGTCATCCATGCGTCATGGGGGTGCACAGGGGGAGGGGGTACTGTTGGAGGCTTAGGTGGTATTTCATTAGGATCCATGGCTGATTCAATTTTTACTACTAGGAATGACTGGTGTACCGAAATGCACGCTTTTACTACGATCAACAAGATTTTTTTTTTTGCTATCAGCTTCGTGGAGCGGGAATAGGGATGGGGAGAACACGAAGGGGTCTTGGAGGATTTCACGGGAGTTCCATAGCTGGTTTGATTTGTACTGCTAACAATGACTTGTGCACCAAATTTCATTCTTTAGCACTGTCTACAAGAATTTGTTAGTCAGGCATCAGGGAAGGGGCAAGGGGAAGACGCGGGACGTTGGGTGCCTTGGAGAGTATCTCGAGGGAGCTCCACAGCTAGTTTGATTTGTACTACTATGAATGACTTGTGGACCAAAGTGCATTCTTTTAGCTTAATATGTATTAATTTATTGGTCAAACCTCAGGGAGGGGGGAGAGACTTGAGGCGGAGCCGTGGGGATATTTCGTGGGGGTTCCATGGCTGGTTCAAGATGTACTAAGAATGACTTGTGTGCTAGAATTCAAAGTTTTAGCTCGATCTGCAATAATTTGTTTGTGAAGCATCAGGGAGGGGCACAGGGGGGTGCCCTTTGCAGTATTTTATGGGGGTACTATGGCTAGTTTCAGTTGTAACTCAAGAATGACTTGTGTACCAAATTCCATGCTGCCAGCTCGAACTGCAACAATTTGTTGGTCATTGCTTCAAGGGGACACGGGGGGGGGGGGGGGGGGGGAGAAGGCACTGGGAGTAGGGGACCTTTAGGGTATTTTATGGAGGTTGCATTGCTGGTTCGATTTGTACTGCTAAGGATGTCTTGTATACCAGATTTCAAGCTTTTACCTCGATATGCAAGAATTTGTTGATGACTTGTGTGCCAAATTTCTTGTTTTTAGCATCATTTGCAAGAATTTGTTGCCTAAACCTCTGGGAGTAGGCACAGGTGGTTGCTTGGGGGAGGGGGGGGGTGCGGGGCCCTTGGGGGTATTTCATTGGAGGTGCTTGGCTGGTTCGATTTGTACTGCTAATAAAGACTTGTGTACCAAATTTCATGTTTTTAGCTTTATTTGCAAGAACTTGTTGATCAAGCCTCAGGGAGGGAACACAGGGGGCGCTGGGAGCTCTTGAGTGGTATATCATCGGTGTTCCATGACTGATTCAATTTATGCTGCTAAGAATGACTTGCGTGCTAAATTTCATGTTTTTAGCTTCATCTGCAAGAATTTGTTTCCTAAGCCTCTGGGAGGGGACGCAGGTGGGTGCTTGGGGAAGGGGGGGGGGAAGTGCGGGGTTCTTGCGGGTATTTCATGGGAGGTCCTTGGATGGTTCGAGTTGTATTGCTAAGAAACACTTGTGTACCAAATTTCATGTTTTTAGCTCGATTTCAAAAAATTTGTTGGTCAAACCTCAGTGAGGTGGGAACAGGGGGGCGCTGGGGGCCCTTTTGGGGTAGCTATTTCATGGAGGTTCCATGACTAGTTCGATTTGTACTGTTAAGAATCACTTGTGCACCAAATTTCTTGTTTTTAGCTTGATCTACAAGAATTTGTTGCCAAAGCCTCTGGGTGGGGGCACAGGTCAGTGCTTGGGGTAGGGCGGGACCCTTGGTGGTATTTTTTAGGGGGGGGGTGTCCATGGATGGTTCAATTTGTACTGCTAAGAAAGACCTGTGTACCAAGCTCCATTTTGTGTGTTTCTAGCTCCATTTGCAAAAATTTGTGACTCCACTAAAATGATTTCTGCCCAGTGCTCTGCAATAATAAATGCTCTGCTGACGAAAAAATGCAGTCACATTAAAATCGCGTTCAAAAGGCCTTAGTCGCTGTTAATACCTACATTTTAAGATATAAAAATTGAAAATCGGTTTATTGGTTCGATCTCTAGGTGACAGCGAAAGTTCTAGTCCATTTGGCTTTCAGTCCGAAGAATTTTGTAGTTACATTAAAATAGCATGCGAAAGGCCGTAGGCCGTGTCCATACCTACGTTTTCAGCTATAGAATTTGAAAATCGGTTTAGTGGTTCGATCTCCAGTTGAGGGCAAAGAGTCCCAACAACAACAACAACAACAAATGTCCATACTGTGGACGCTGAACGGTGAGATTGTTTTCATTAAAATTTGTAATGCAGTGAAATAGTTACGACACGACCCCAAATACCGAATTTCGTTCGTCTATTTCAATTTTTGGCGGAAATATAGGAGTTCAAAGTTGACGTTTAACATGGAAGTTCATGCTGAGGCTTGCATAAGGATCGCTGCCGTGGTCCTTGATATTGTGCTATAAGTTATCGGATATGCTTTGCTAATACCTATTTTGGTGTGTTGCAGTGTCTTGGCACAGCAGTTTTGTAGTAGATAGGTCGCTAGGACATATGAGGAAGTTAAGTAGGCTAACCCAACTCATGCACTCGTTAATTCCGTAACGTGATGTCCCGTAAATTCGTTTACCACTCAACTCCTAATCCGTTACTTGATGTCGTCGAACATCTAGCTACTTAATAATATTCCGTCACGTGAAGTTCAAGCTAGCCTTCCCCCCCCCATGATATTCCGTTACGTGAAGCTAACCGTTCCTTAGCCTGTAATTTATTCCGTCATGAGACGCCGGACCCTCGACCTTATTGGGTTTTACTGCTTAAGAGTTCTCAGCCACACGACTCATATTTGACTTAATAATGTTCACCTGCCTTGTTTACCCCCTCAACTAGTCATCGTTCACTAATTCTCTAAATTGAATTATGCCAGATTTTATATGTAAACTTCAACTGAGTAACTTTACTTTTATCAATAAATCTTGGAAACATATGGTGGACTTCAGAGCTGTCATTACTAGATCGTGAGTGGTTTGTCAATATTAGTGTACTCTTGAAAATGTTTGTCAACCAAGGTGTTTTACACGGCACCGAACCCGCGACCCCAGAGAAAATCTTTGATAATTTTGTAATGACATGGGAAAGGTATCAGCTTCAGTACCCAAACTAAGAGCGATACTAGCTTAAACGACATGATTTTCATGCCGCTGATACACCACGTTAAACGTACCGTGACCGAAAAGCATCTTCGTGTTTACCGTAAAAGGCCGATGATTTCCGAAAGTGACTTCGTTGCCCTATGACAGGCATAAGTACTACGAACTCTGCCGAAGAGCAGCTACGTATTTCCGCAAAGTCCGATGATTACACATTTTTTTACACGCTGTATTTGGTTGCTGGTGTGTGCGTTCCCGGTCGCGTGATCCGGAAGTGTCAAAAGTGTGGGTTATTGGCAAAAGTGTGGTTTATCAGCAAAAGTGTGGGGTAACTTGATAACCCACACTTTTTGCGATGACGCACACTTCCGGTGTTGGTTAACGGGACTTATACCACGGCTGTGACGTCACGCTAACTCAACGCCATGCTAAATTTCCGTTGGTTAAATACCGTTAACCAAACCGGAAGTGTGCGTCATCGCAAAAGTGTGAGTTATCAAGTTACCCCACACTTTTGCCGATAACCCAGACTTTCGACACTTCCGGATCACGCGACCGGGAACGCACACACCAACAACCAAATACAGCGTGTAAAAAAAAATGTAACGCAATAAAAACGTACAAAACGAATTACTTAAAAGAAATGAAATCCCATCCCTGCAAACTCTTATATGTCTGGCCTATAAGCTATTCACTCTGCGTTAACTCCCCCCCCCCCCTCCCTCTACAAACTAAAATGCAATGACCTTCATTCATACTGATACCCTATTATCGTATTTTTAAACAATTCCCAAACTACAAACGCTCAAAATGAATTACAATACCTTCCCAGAATGTCATTCTATCCCTGCGGCCTCTTATAGAAGCTCTATCACTTCGAAAAGCTTCGAAAACACAAGCGAGCTGGCTAGCGTGAAATATGGCGAAACGACACTTCGTTTCCTTCTCACCCACTCCCCCATAAACGGACGCAAAGAACTCGTCGGTCTATCATCCACTCCACCCTCCATAAACTAAAATGAAATGACCTTCATTCGTATCGAGATATTTTCACAAAACACAAACACGTTTTAATAAAATAATAGTTAGCTAGACGTCCCAACCGTGGCATAAAACAGTTATTGGCTAGAATCTCGCGGTTCTTGATTTTTAACCAACGGCTGCGATCATTGTCCCGGCTCTCGTATGTAAAAGTCTCGGGCTGACGCCCTCGACCTTTGCATACTCGACCCAGGCGAAAGATCGCAGCCGTTTGTTAAAAACCGATAATTGCTCGCTTCTAACCAATAACTATTACTCAACACCTTGCTGGCGCCTTCTCTTCATTCAGAATTTTGTTGGTTTTTTTTTTTTACTTTATTATTTATTATTGAGACTGTCTGCAGATGATTTTCTGTAGCCAATATTAGTGCTGCAGCCAAGTTAAGTAAGTGCCACTCCGCACAGACAAGATACCACTAGTTGTAAGGAAACATGCCTCGTATTTAACGAAGAGACACGTCAGTTTAAAAATGTTCTACAAAACGCCGATGTTCTTTACACCCATCATGTAGTACTAACTTTTAAACAATATATGATGAACACACTGTTTGCTTGTGTACCCACATTCAGCACTTGATGAGACAGAGGAAAGCAAGAAACCGGGGGTCAAAAGTTTTGTACAGAGTTTATTGAAAAAACTACTTGTATTGGTACTACTAGCTTCAAAACCTTGTCCACTCGCATCATTGGAGGTCTGGGGTGCCACAAGAAGCTAAGGTGTTTTTAGAAATGTCGACTGCTGAAAATGACTTTTTCTACCAGTTTGGTCAGTGTTTTTTTTTTTTTTTTTTCCCCCTCTAACGGAACCAGAAAAATTTATAAAAAACATAAAAAAAAAGAACCAAAAAATAAAGAAGATACAAAAAATTCGTGACCCCCCAATTTCCTCCCCCCCCCCCCCCCCCCCCCCGGGCGATAACTAATGACCGGTCCCTTGCCGATTGACTTTCCTTTATGCCTAACCGCTGAAGACTGATCACTGTGTTCAATGGGGCCGTGTTAGGTTACAGACGACCAAGGCCGTCTGGGATCAAAGCTCTGTGCCTAGCTTGAAGCCAGTGCTTTTTACCTCTGTCGGCCCTGCAGTCAATGTATCTCGCCTGAATGCAACCAGTATTGCGACAAACTGTTATGTGTCTCGTTTGGAAGGATTGTCCCTTTAAATGAACACACAGTTTTAGGTTTAGAGAATTACGTCCAGCTTAGATCGGATATAAACCGGTTTAACATAAAAGCACAAATTAAAAGTTGTGTCTCATTTCTCATGGTATGAAAATACGTTTCTATCCATCGGAAATCACTCGTCGCCCATTCACAACGGGTCCAAGTTTTTGGCCTTTTTCTTTACAATGACGGTGGTTCTTGTGTTTTTAGTTGTTCCACAGATTGGATTACGCATCGTCTACCAGGAACAGTTCGATCGTCTCTTGAGATTCCGCACCAACCGTCGATCGAAACATGACATAATGGCGGGAGGAGGGAGGGGGGGGGGGGAACGACAGCTGGTCGGCCATAACTTCATGTTCAACAGCTTTATTGTGCGAAAACTTTTATGGCTGTTCTTCCCAATAGGTTGGCCATCCCCTCTTCCCACTCGCATCTACCCACCCTGAATCTTCTATCACTCCCTCCCTTTTCTGCAGCCTTCTTCAGCTTCACCTCTTCCTTTAGCGGATCACCCAACGGATTTGACAATCCTCCAACCTGTCCTCATGCCGTTAAGCGAAGAAAATATGGCACAGATGCGAAAGCTTAGGCCTAACATTCCTCAACACACTGCTTTGAAAGCAATGCTTTTGCTGTCGTTTTCTTTGCCATACGCTCAAGGCGTGGTGTATACGTATGTGCCTTACGATCAGTGAGAGATACTACATTGATTTTTGAATTAATTTTCATAAATTCTGATAGACATACATCCACGTTAACGCGAATGCGGGACATTAATATTCCCCATGGAAAACACGGTGAAATTTATGGTCAGAAACGAAACGTAATTATTCGATGAATTTGCGGGGAAGCGGGAGGTGTACTATGTTGCTTTGCTGTTTTGACCACGGATCAGTTAAATCTTACCATAAGCGTCAAACGACTTCGTTTTTTTCTTTCAAACAAATAAAGGATGTAATACGTACTGTACAGTTCCGGTAAAAAAAATCGCCCTTTTTCGTTATATCGAGGGTCGTAATAACAACCATAGAGAAAATCAGTTATCTCGAAAACTACTGGACGGATTTTCATGAAACAAAAACTGAACTGGTTATTAGATTGTCTACTATTAAATTCTACTATTAAATTCTTTTATTAAATACTACTTAACTGACTGAAAATAATTGGCCGAGCGAGAAAAACTTAATGATATTTAATGATATCACGAAAAGTAGTGGAAGGATTTTCTTGAAACAAAGACTGAATTGCATATTACAGTTTTCTGCTGAATATTGCATGTCAAACGTATAAAAATATAGCATATATCATAACAATTACTCCAGTTTTTGTTTTATTTAATTGTATCCAGCAATTTATGAGATATATTATTAGTTATCAACTCGTGCTGCTCGCTCGGCCATTTATATTTGGCTACTTACCATTACATGTAATACGTATAGAAATATAGCTGATAGCGTAATAAGCAACCCAGTTTTTGTTTCATTCAATTCTGTCCAGTAGTTTTCGAGATATCAACATTTTCGTTCAGAGTCACATACGTTAATCCGCAACTTCTTCCCTTCCGTGTAACGAAGGCTTTTTTTTTTTACCGGTTTATCCCTTTATTGTTACGCAACCCACGGCAACGGAAATGACGTATATTATTTCGTCCTTCGTTACAGTTCAGCTTTCAGTTCGTCCAGGCAACACGTTCGAACAAAGTATCTGGAACTAAATCCCTGACAGGGAGATTTGCAATGATCTTCATTTTCGACCGTTATACCTACATTTGAATCTCATTCACAATTGACTACGATCCCTAGGGTCCATCCATAAATTACATCACGCTATTTGACTTGTTTTGAGATAGTTCCCCCCCCCCACCTCACCCCCATCCCATTGTCACAATGTTCTAAGCACCCTCCAAGTAATCATGTCACACTTCTACTATGACCCCCCATCCCCGTCACTATAATAAGCTGGTTCACAGTGGTGGCATCGGGGAAAAATCAACGAATACATATTCTCATGCATTTTTAGGAACTGCTTCTCCAGC
>JAHWFP010181020.1:75560-99564 GCA_023313725.1 Lithobius niger | reverse complement strand
TGTTACTTTGCCACATCGGACATTTTTCTTTGAACGTCTGCTGCAAGACCTGCAAGTCTACTACAATCATGTTTATGGCTGCTTGCAGCATCCCTGAACCAAAAACTGTGCATGGCATTCAAAGAATAGCGACCCAATTCCGACACAGACCTAAAAGAGAATGACGTCGAACGAGACTTACGTCTCGCCACGAACGAGACTTACGCCAATTGCGAATAAGAATTTTCAGGGGAAAACATACTGTTTCAACTAAAACCAGTTTCCAGGACAAAGGACCACTCCCAAACTGAAACGTAAAGTATGAAACAACCTCACCCTCAAACACGAATGCTTATCAGTAACATAGTGTTGCAACTTTACTGAGCCTTCAACTTGAGTTGAGGTTTCCCAAATTCATATATAATTATTGATGGTCAACGTGCACCACGTCGCTGCGACTCTACTAAGTGGCTGTCTTACATGGCCGACTAATGATATTCCCACCAATGTTCATGTTGTGCCTGAGCTATTGGAAAACTGATAGAATCTCGTGCCGGCTGCGTCAGCGCGACATTCCTCGGAATGCGAATGAAGTGCAGCCAGCCGGTCGGTGCAATTGATTGGCCCCCCCAAATTCCCCCACCCCCACCGCTTCTCTGATTCTCTCGCTTGTGTTCGCTTCGTACGGCGGCTGCTACACGCTCGACGTCGAGAAAGGGAAATCAGAATAAAGTCATTACTGCAGCGCAGGCTGCACGCAGCGAGCCTTGAAATGAAACGCGGGGTCGTGCGTCATTCATTGGAGGCGATGCAATGTAGAAAGCTCTCTCTCTCTCTCTCTGTACATACGGAGGAGGAGGGTACGTAGTGGATACATTTGGAACGTTTGCACACATACGTAGCACCCAGTGCTGATTAGTATTTGCGTTGTTTGCCGGGAGTTCAATGGAATTCCTATGGAAGTTTTCTATGTAGACTTCTTTATATATTCGGTATCAGAGGTGACCACAGAGTTGAAAAGGGGCAGCTCTTCATTGCCATTCTTTGCGTGTTTGGGTGTGGGGGACCCTCAGGCCAATTCGTCGGCCGCAAACGTTGAAACATTGTTGCGTACACATAGGCAACCACTACGCACACAGTTGCTTTGTTTACCGGTAGTTTAATGGAATTCTTATGGAGGATTCCATTAAAGAAAATATTCAGCAGCCAAAAGTGACCACAGTGAGAAAAAAGAAGAAGCAGTTCTTCTGTCAGACCAAGCTGTCAACGCGCCATTAAACCTCAATCGCCCCCCCCCCTCTTAATTGCATTTTTTAATGAGCTTGGGTTGTGTGTGGGTGGGGGGGGAGGGGAGGTGAATCTTAAGACAAACAAAGGTTGCAAATGTTGAAACATTGGTGTATATACTCAGACCACCCAACCACTGCTGATTAAAACATCTTTGTTTACCGGTCGTACAATGGAATTCCTATAGATAGAATTCGGTATCAGGGCGGAAACGTGAAACTCCTCATTGCAGTTTTTAGGTGGGGGAGGGGGAGAACCTCGAATCCACTACATAAGTCGCAACACGAAAACATAAACCTTATACAACAGGCAAAGTTGTATCCAAACGTGACGTCACGCTTATCATCAAAATGCATGTAGGGCTTGCAACCCTTAGCTATGTTTCGTAGTGCCTTCTACTCCCTTCATTTTCTTTTTTGGACTGTCCACGTTTTGTTACTTGCAAAAAGAGATAGGCCATTAACTTCCTTATTGTATCTACTGTGAGGTAAGCTTGTAGATTATGACATCTGGATCTTTATTTCTATAGTGTGGAAGGGATGAGATAAGTGGACTGTTCATTTTGCCTCAAAGGTAACGGGTGAAATAGCGAAATTCGCCACTCTCTGCAGATCAAGGTAACATGATTTTGGTCTAAGGACAATCACCTCTTTCCATTATGAAACCCTCTTTACCTCTCAAACGAAATGCCAATCTTTGGTCCATGTGCTGGATCTGGATATAATGGAATGGTGGATACCAGGATGTTTGGAAAAAAACAGGGGTTGGGTGGAGGTATTTTTAAACCTTGGGGATGACAGGCTTTTTGTAGCCTTTTGGCGGATGGGCGCCGCTTGAAGATTTTTTACAACATGTAGGTTTTTATTAATAGTTGACAAGTTTCCGCGAAAACTGTAAATGCAATTTTACGTCGAAATTCACAGAAAAGATATAAAAGGTTGAAGGATTAAACTTCACATTAAACCTCACATTAAAGATCACAGTTTGTCTGCAATAATTTCCAAGGTCACGTGTTACGCTGCTTCAAGGTTAATCGTTAACAGATTATTCATAATCACCCCAAAATGGAGTTTCCTGCAGAAACAACTGTTCTTTATTGGATGGTTTGTGAGAACGGTCAGTTTCAGTTTCCTAGTTTTAAATGTTTGATCTCCGTGGTAAATCCCACCCGTCATTGTATTGGTCAGTTCGTACGTTCGAGCCGTGGTTTGACGTTGTACGAAATTTTTCAACATCTCGCTCACGAACGCTTTGTTCAGTCTATATTTACAATTTCCGGATCTACGGAAGCCATCCCAAGCCTGTAAGTACTAACTGTATAGTGATACCGTAATAACCACCATATCCTGGTTTTACCTTAGTTGTAATGACAATGCTGATGATGAATTTTCATACCGGTTAACCACAGGCATGCATAATGCTCAGGGGAAAAAGTATTCTGAAAAGTAATTTTACAAGAATATTAACTGAGAGTTCTGAATTCTGATAGGTAAACTCATTGGTTTCTGTGAAAATTTTTTTTACAGCAGGCACTTTGTGACATCGGTCATCCCTTACGCCCTAATCTCGATCACCCCCCCCCCCTACCCCCAATCCCTTCCTCAGTTCCCCGAGCGACCCCTCCAATCCCGATCTCGATCATCGATTTCAATCAGATCTGCATTTCTTGCGGGACTTCGACCTCTTCTGTGTAGTCGAGGCGAGTGACCATTTCTTTCTGCGCAATCTATTTTTTATGGATTTTGTTTCCCATTCGTAAATAAGTCCATCTGGTGAAATCCAATGGCAAAGCCTGTAGCTTTTTTTTCTTTCTTTTTTTCTATTTTTTTCAGATGGCAAGGTAACCCACCCCCACTCACCCCCTACCCCTAGACGAAAATTCTCGAAAGCCTTAGGCAAGAGATGGAGCGAAGGAGCGCGCGTGCATGCATGCCCTACGGGGTCTCAGCCGGTGGTTATGAGGGCCGAATGGCGAGAGCATTCCGCAATATCCGCGACCTGCTTCGCTCGAAATCCGTTATGACTTTGCCACCTGACTGCAATCGTAGGAAGGACGCCACGAGCGAGAAGCGTCTAACCGTTGCGGTCCATTTAAGGCTATAAAACCATTTTGAAATTCCATGAATAATGCGCATTTTATCCCTAGGATAAGCAACGTCAATAACCAATGAGAGAGACTGATTTCGGACCGAAGGACGTATACGTACACCGGACGGACGCACGCACGGACCGGCGCGTTCCACTCGACCAGAAAGAGGCACGAGTCGTGCTTGCCCCCTCCACTTAACCCCCAACTTTCCATTAGGCCAATTTCAAACGAAAGTGTAATCTTACGTCTAGGGTACACCTGCGTTTGGTGAATTACGGTATACTTCGTGAACTTCCACTATATTTATTATTACCGTGAAATACCCAAGAGTCATAAATTTTATAGAACGTTGTGCTGTCTGACCAGTCATGTGAAGTATAGAAATTCTTTAACGACGAGGGACAAACAATAAAGTTGGAAAATAACAATTTTAGCTTAAAGTTATACAGTATAAGTTGAGTCTCATCGAACTTCAGGAGGTAGGTGGCATGGAGTGTCGATTTTTCCAAAACATGGTTGGCGGCGGTGGATGACCGTGAGCCAACCATAACTTAAAGGTTTTTTCTCATTTTGGGGGGGGGGCCAATCTTTGTGCGGCTTATACCTTCCCATAAAAAGTTGTAGCCTATATATCAACAATTTTCTTCTTAATAAATCCTGCGACGAGTTTGCTCATTGTCGTCACGCCATCCCCCTCTCCCGACCATCATTTAATGGATCTTATAAAATTCAAACTGTTAAATAAAGGGTATGGAAGGAAACGCACGGCAACACACACGTGATTTGCGCCGATTCACAAATCATTTTCGGTCTACTTTAGGCCAATGATACGCACACGTAGCTAAACACCTACTGTGCAAAAAAAAAAAAAAAAAGGAATAAGAACTAATAAGAATAAGAACTAAGTAATAGATATTCGTGAGGAAGATGGGGTTAACCTGAAATAATTGCTCATTTGCGAGAAACGAACAGTCCATTAGCGAGGGGGTGGCGAAATCTCACGAGCGCATAAGCGCGAGTGTGATGTCGATCGATACCCTCGAGGCATTTGGACTGTCCCGTTACGAGCAATTATTTCAGGTTTACCGCCTTTTCCTCACGGATATGTTTTAATGCTAAAGTGTGACGTCAAGCTAACTTGCCGACTTATTTAAGTTTTTAAAGAGTTTTGTTTGTAAATTTTTGTGTGAATCATAATGAATTTAAGAATTTTTACATACAACTTACGTAAATTCCTGAACAAAAACTTCCGGGTTAGAAACTTCCTGTGTACGAAGTCAGAGCGAAGGGGAGAGAAGTTCCGTTACCGATGTTTGTGTTTTAAGGTAAAACTGTATTTTTTCTACTTTAATAGTTTCAATACGATTAGAGTATAAAATACGCTATTCGCTTCAGTCTCGTATCAGTAGCCTAGTTTTTATACCGTTGGGACAAAAGGTTGCCGAGTTAGGTTTAGCTTGCGACATTTTTTTTCCCCGTGTTGGTACCGTGAAAAATGTCGCCAGTCGCAAACGTTCCTGTTTGCGCTAGTTTTGCAATTGGGTACGATGACTGAATTTGTGCTGTATAGTTTAATATGAAAAGTTGGTCCGCTGGTTTTGCAAGTGGGCATGCTGACTGAGTTTGTGCTGTGCTGCGTTGTACATTTCTGATTCAGAGAAAGCCGATGCCTTTAATAATGTATTTTCACGAAAGTTTGTATAGGATAAGGAAGTCTGCCACTTTTGGCAGATACAGGACCTTTCCTGCAGTGTAGCAGCATTCATTTTTCAATTACGAAACTGTGTACGCATTGTTATGATTTCTTAAAACTATCAATCACGCCATAGGGCCCGACTAAGAGGCGAGCTCATCCGCCACTGACAATGATACTTAATCTTTGTTTACGTTCCTGTGAACTGCCGAGTATATGGAGGACTGCATTGTGTTGTCCCAGTTTATAAAATGGGAGATGTGGCAGACCTTGGGAATTTAGACCCATCTTTCTTACGTGTGCCCCATGCAAAATCCTGGAATGTATTGTTCGTGATCACATATTCAGGCATCAAAACACCACAACATCTTGCAAAGGCCCAATTCGGATTCTTTCCAAAGCATACTACCACTGTACTCCACTGCATGGGCCATTGGACTCGAGCAATTGACAATGGCTCCCCAAGTGTATTTATTGCCTTTACTGACTTTGCCAAAGGTTTTGACTCCGTGGTACGCAGCAAACTGTTCCAAGTCGAAATACTATGGATTTGGAGGTGATATCCTGAAATGAATGAAGTTCTTCTTGTCAAGTCGTAGCCAAACAGTTTGTGTCGGGAACGGTCCACCTCGAAACAAATTCCTGTAGCCAGTGGAGTCCCTAAGTGGTCTTGTCCTGGGACCACAGTTGTTCCTCATCTACATTAACGATCTTAAATATGATATTGACGGCATCTCCATGTAAAAATTCGCGAATGATGTCAAAATTTATAAAATAGTACATGACTACTAGTAATCCCTACTACTTAGTAATCCTAAAAAGGTTGTTGAAGCTTGGTCCATATGATGGCAATTGCCAATTGCGAGCAACAAATGTCAACTCGTACAATTAGGCAGAAAAAATTGATCACGTTTCTTATAACACACTTGAAAATTACTGTTGCATTAAAGACCTCAGTGTCGTCATCTCGGCTGATTTAACAACTGTTTCTCACAGTAACAGCATTGCAAAGGCTGCCCGCACTCGAGCTGTTATGATTCGATGATGTTTCCCGTCACAGGACCTTGATATCTTGGCAAGGGCTTTCAAGACTAGTGTTAGACCTCTTGTGGAGCACGCCTCACCAGTTTGGTATCCACATCTCACTAAGGATATTGAATTAGTTGAGTCAGTCGAACGTGGTTATACCTATGTTCTGTCTGGCTTCTTTAATAAATCATATCATGATGGATTGAGATTGTTGAACCTTCCATCTCTTGAATCACGACGGTTGACTGCTGATTTTGTACTTACCTGTGACTGTTACATGATTGCCATGAAACTGACAGTGAACAGTTTGTTAATGTCCGCGGACGCTAAAGGACACGAAGATGCAAACTGAATCTTGTTGTCGCAGATGTTTGTTTAGTAACCACATGATAAATGTTTGGAACAGTCCGCCATCCGAGGTGTTCTGTCGGGTTTTGTCATCTTTAAAATTTTGTATTCTATTTCAATCACGATCTCAAGAGGGGGGTTAAAACTTTGCTGTGAGCTAGTGGCACAATAGGGCTCTTCACATTCCAGTTGTTTTCTGCTGGATCCTGGGCCATGTTGAGATAGCTGGAAATGAGTACGCTTATGCTGCAGCGAAAGGGGCCCTTTCTGGTCCCCTCAGTACGGATCTGCGCCTTGTTCCCTCGGACACTTTTCCAGCTCTACATCTGAGATTGCTCACTGCTTGGCAACCCTTGTGGGACAAATAAGACGGTAAGTTATGGGCTATTAAAGGAATGGCAATCAGCTTGTCATCGCAGCCGCTGGAAGAGGTGGGGTTAGCCTGTTTGTGTATTGGTCACCCCAGCCTTACTCATTGCTATCTTTTGACAGGGGTTCCCTCCTGAATGTCGTTGGTATTGCCGGCTACTAAAGGTCCATTGTGTTCTTGTTGATTGTCACCATCTTGATGGTGTGGTCACTGTGGGGATACCTTGTGGAGGTAGAAAATGATGCCCAGGTGCGTAGAAGATTTTTATTTTGAAGGCAATTTAACTGTGACCATGCTAAGTGCATGTCTTTAAATGGCGACTTTAATAGTCAACATGCAAAGTGGCTAGGACCTAACACTTACAACAAGGGAAGCATCCTTTAGGAGTGGATGTAGATGGGGTCTATTTGCGTCCTGAATGATGGAGCTATTACACACTGTAACCTGACCACGGGCAATTTTCAGCACTGGACTTATCATTTTGCTCGCTAGACATCCCAGTTCACTTTACCTGGGCTATCACTGCTGATCGAATGGGAACGCCCACCTCCCTATTCTCTTAATCTTAATCATTCTCTTAATTCTCACTCTATGTGAGATTGCAGGCTGCTTGGCAAGTCTTGTGGGACAAACATGACGACATTAAAGGCACTGTCCTGGAGTGACACTCGGCTTTTGCCACGGTTGCAGAGAAGAGGTGGTGTTGGCACGTTTACGTATTGGTCACACCAAACTTGCTCATTGCTTCATTTTGAGGGAAGTTATCACTCCTGAATGTAATTGGTGTCGCCGGCTACTTACGATAATCACGTGCATGATGACTGTCATCATCTTGATGAGGTTCGTCGCCATTTCTATCTTCCATGAGACATAGCGCATCAATTGGGCTATAAGTATGTTCTTCTGTCCGGGTTTTTTAACTTTTTGCAGGAAGTAGAGATCTATGATAACATCTAATTTTGGGGTTTGTTTAACCTCTCTTCAATTTGTGGCACAGCTATCGATGTCCCTTAAAACTTCAATTCCCCCACCTCGGTATTGTATGTCTTTTTTAGTTATTGTACAAATTTTGGAAATTATTCAAATTTTGCAATTCGTATATGACCCCTTGGTATTTTGCGGAGTCGTATTCAGCTGCAGTCGTAGCCAAATCTTTTCGCGTCATCATGCGATTATAACAGTGTGCCACAAAGCAGAAGGGAAAATAACGTCACAAACGTCATTCGGCTATCAGCTAAGGGGACGGCAGATCGAATCCGACGACGGACCAAGTTGAACTTTAAAATAATTATGTAAGTCATCTGAAAAAGAGAAAACTATAAGGCAAAAAACGTACAATGTGGGGTAATTTTTTTAGATTGGGCGCATACACTATGCAGAAGTTTTGCACTTACACATCACTATGTACCATCTTATCATCCACACGAGTTGTATACTTGAAGTGCACAATGTGTGTACTAATACTACACTAACTGTCCAGAATGTGTACCAGCTCAGCCTTCCCACGAATTGGTTACTCGCAGTGATAGTACACAAACTCTGTCCAGAATACGTAGTGACGCTACGCAAATTATATACTGCTTGTACACAGTTCATGTGGAGGATGAGCTGATACACATAGTGATGTGTACTGCTTCACAATGGTGTATTTCCCCGTTACTTACCCTCGCTTCTACTCCAGCCTAAGCGAAATATATATGTAGATACTAGCTGTTTGGAACCTTTAAGAAGCAGAAAAAACGTCCAATAACAAACCAGGGATTCGAACAGAGTCGACACTCCGATCATTTGGTACGGCCAAAGACATTGTTCAGAATGGCTGAAATAGATCACATAAAGCTGCTGATTGCTGAACGAACCCGGCACTGCCCTGGTTGGCACTAACAGGCAAAAACTTTGGCACGGTGGAGTGTGAAAACTTTTTTTGGGGGAATTCCTCATTGGCAGGGTGTGGAAAAGTTGCTCTTACGTATCACTACCATACACAAAAAATTTCATCACTCTGAGGTCATGGCTTGAGGTGCCGCAAGGGCCTCAATTTAACATTGTGTGGCAATAGGCAGAACGGCGAAAAAGGCAAAAATGATGATTTGAAAAGTATTAAGTTTTAGTTTTTAACATTACCTCGTTTGAAACACTTACAGACTAAGAATGGTAGTCGTAATTGCGCAAAAATATTTTTTCGCAATAGTGTAGGCAATAGTTATGGGCCAAATTTGTTCAAAAGGCCGTTTTCGCCAATTTTCGAAGCTAAATTATTCCCACAGTTTTTAAGAAAAATAAAATTCTTTGTAATTACGGCATGCTAACGTAATTTCTGAGAGCATCGAATGAGATAATTTTAAAAATTAGATTTTAATACAGTGAATTTTAATACAGTTAATATGAAACTTGAAGGCCCTTGGTGCACCTTAAGACATGATCCCAGAGTGATGAAATTTTTTGTGTGTGAAAATGATGCCCATGAGTACTTTTCCACACCCTGCTAATGAAGAATTCCTAAAAAACATTTTTACACTCCACCCTAATTTCCAGTAACCGACTATATCGGCTTCGTGAGTCAGCTAAGCTGACGACTGCCACTACTCAACCACCACGGCCACATCCTTTTTAGTTTATTACTCACAACAAGCAGCACAATACGTCTTTCCGTGAAAGGAAAACTTCAGACAGACAAGTTAAGAATAGGGAGGCGATCGGTGTGCTTACGGATGTGCAACAGTGAGCCGCTTTCTAGAGCTTGCTTGCTTGCTAGCGCCATTCGTCGAAAATATCTCAAAATATGCACCTAGGTCATTCATCTTCGAAACGAACTGCGCTGGAAGGAAAGCGACGTGCCTGCACCTCCTGCCCCACCTTTCCTCCCCTCTTCCCCCCCATGTTCAATCCCCTTAAGACGTCAGGGTAGGCTTTGCCGCATGCATACGTGTACGTTTTGGTGCATGTTTTTCAAAAAATGTAGAGGGAAAAAAAAGGAAAAGAAAAAATACCCTTATCTGTTGGTGTCGTTGCATCGTGCACATCGCATGGTGGCGAGGCTTTTCTTGGGCTACACAGTAACTGAGCTTAAAGGTTTCCACCGTCATTCTTCTTTCCTTCCTTCTTTCTTTTTTTTTATTTTATTTTTTCATTTCTCTCTTCTCTCGTCGTGCAACCCAAAATCGATCGTTCGTCGTCAGTGGGGGTGTTCGCTCGGGTAAGTAGATTCTCCCAAGTTAGAGCATGCAAGTTGTGCCTAGTCCTATCCCTTACTCTCCCCCTCCCCCCACCCCTCCCCTCCCCTCCAGCAGTAAGTCTTTATGATTTGTGGTCCCTATTCTTTCTTGGTTTCAGCCTGCCGCTGCCCCAGCAATAAAACAATTGCCACAACAGGTTTCCTAACTGAAGCGAATACTGCCTGCTGTCAGGGGCAGCGGTAGATAACAACCAAGAGGTTGTCCCGTGCCATGCCTTTGGCTGCATGACCAGTCCACACTCGTCGTCCAGTTTGCTAGCTGCCCACTGGAGGAGGAAGGAGGTTATCAGATCTGCGAACAGCTCTGACTTAAGGAACGCGCAGTTGACATCACCCTATGCCATCGTAAAAGACACTGTCACTGCCAGTCCAAAGCGCCCCCTACCGTGTTATATCCGCCCCCGCCCTCAAGTACACCCTTGTGCTCCTTCGGGATGAGGGGGCGATGAGCAAAGAGGGTGATTACATAACCCCCTCCCCTTTCTCCCATCCTTACCTCTTCTCACCCCGACCCCTTTAATCACGTCTATACGTAACATTCAGCTCTTCTCACACTGCATTTCACTAAGTGATAATGTTTTCCAATAAAGATAATTGGTATTCCCAAACCTTATGTAAACGTTGAACCTATGGAGGTAAAGAGTTGCTTAGTCAAGAATTATACACTTCCACTAAATAAATAGTGTTCTGTAAGAAAGCAATTGTTTCTCTTTGGCGCGTCAATCCGTGGATAAAAACATTGAAAACAAGTAGTATCGTCTGTTTAGCTAGAGATGCACCATATTACAAGAAATAGGCGATTTCTCTATGATTACGTTCTTTGAAAATTGTTTTCTTACCCACTGAAGACTATTTACTACACATGCACACGTTTCATACCGTTTTCAAGGCAGTCTGGATCGTATGTGCCGTTTATGACACAGTTTCTGACATGGAAGCTGGCATCCATCTTGCCCTAAGCGACCACAACATGGTTCCACTTCATACTTTACAGGCTTGGCCCACCTACCACTGCACTGTGACTGAGGTTGGCGCTAATGACCAAGCTGTCGACGCGCCATTAAGCCTCATCTCCCCCCCCCCCAACCTACCCAAGCATACGAACGGTTTCTTGTACTAATTTAATATCTCATCTGGGAGATATTAACTGGTCGTTTTACCGATTCGGACATGGAGCGCATGGCGATCGTTTTACCTATATCATCAAACATCAGCTGGAGATGTGCGACACAGCTTCTGATGTGGAAACTGGCATTCTTCTTGGCCTAAGCGACCACAACATGGTTCCACTGTAAAGTTCACAGGCTTGGCCCACTTACCCTGAGAACTGGTGTTATGCGAGAGATTGATTTTACTAATTTAAGATGTCATCTGGGAGATGTCATCTGGGTCATGTTACGGATTCGGACATTGTGCAGAGGGCATGGCGATCGTTTTATACGTATCATCAAACATCAGATGGAAATATGCAGTACTGTACACCAATGGGCGAAACCACAACTATGAAACTTCCATAAGCCATTTAAAAACATGACCTTAAAAAAGTCACCTTGTGGTATCGCTACAAAAATAACCGTTCTGCAGAAAATGTTCGAGCTTGTATGGCTTTTGAAAAAATTCTTATACCATATGGCTTTGAAAGATTTGCATTGTAACCGGAAACGTTCTGTATTAGCAAAATGCAACTTATAATATCTTCTCTGTTCCGTTTGTATCAGTAGTAATATCACGAGAGCATAGTGTTTCATCGAAAAATTTCCCAATCAAGAGTTGCATTCCGAAGCTGAAAAAATAACGAACACTTTAGGGATGCATTTTTATCCGCTTTGGAATGTAACGAGTGGTTGAGAACATATCGATTCTTAAACTACACTCGAGTTGTATTTGAAACGCGAATGTACTGTCTTCTTCAAAAATCCTCTTTAAAATAAAAACTTCCAACTTGCATAATATTGCCTAGTTTTAAGTTGCGAACGAATTTTTGAGTGACACTGAAACTAAGGCATCTGTGCTAAATACTTTCTTTGCGCGCATCAGCATTGTCGGTGATGACATCATCCCCGCCTTGGTTATTAACCAGGATTTGGAAAGGGACTTTTGTATATGACTGAATTTCGTCCCTAACCGTTGTCCTTTCTGGTCTTGTTGCTCTAAAGCTGAGCCATGCTATTGGCCCTAACGGCTTTTCGGCATATTTCGATAGGAAAATTCGTTATCAAATCCATACTCCTGTACCCCACAGTTTTAAAATATTCCAAACTTACGATTAACTACCTAGTATTTGGTCAATTGCAAATGTTACCCTTATTTTTCAGAAAGGAAACGCAGCAGAATACGCTCAATTATTGCTGTTCCTTGCAAAGTAATGGACGTAAGTGTTCGTGGCAAAATGCCTTGGTATGCCAATAAATAGGCCTATTGGACGCAATCAATTGGCGTTTTGCGTAGGTCGTTGCTCTGCTCATCAACTTTTGTTAGCCTTGGTGCTGGACTCAGGTCTTGAACATTGGCAAACCATCTGAGGAAATTATTATTTTTAATTAAAAAAGGCCTTCGAATCGGTGGTTCATAGGAAACTCATATTTAAACTTAAATGCATGGGTGTGGTAGAAAACTTTTGACATGGATTGTGGCATTTCTTATCAGTCGCACTCAGCGTGTTGTTCTCTGTACCTCCAGTTTTGCCCTAATCAGTAGGCTATCATTAGTGGTGTCCCTCAGGGCTCCGTGCTTGGGCCCGTTCTTTTCATCGTTTTCTTAAACGAGTTGTCCTGTAACTCTAGAAATGACAAACAACAGAAATGTGCTGACGATCTCTAACTGCATTCCACCATTATACGCTGACGACCTAGCTGTCGACGCGCCACTAAGCCTCAACCCCCTCCCCCCTTCCACCCATTATACGCACTCAGAACAACCTTCAAGTCCAAGCTGAAATAAACTACGTTTCTGAATGAGCATATAACTGAAAACTACTTCATTTCCAACGCCATATGTAAAAGCTTTCAGAGTGTATCCCAAAATAAATAATTGAAGGCTCATTTGACAGATAACTGGCAAATAACAATAATTCATTTTGGAGGTTTGACGCCTTCCCAGATTAAGCTATAGCACCAGAAGGCGAGACGGATAATTTGGCCAGGTAATACTAATCGGTAATGCTTACGATCTTTTATGTGCCCCAACCGACACGACCACGAGGCATCACAGGGCTCTTCTCTTCTCTAAAAATGCCAGGGATGGCTGAGGTCAGGCTGAATCTGGGAGCTCTAATACAGGATGGTCGTGCTGATCACTACTAATACCGGGTTTATAATTACTAACAGGCAATACTAAAAAATGATGTCTGCTGATGACAGTTTAATTTTTTTAATAAAAGCTTCGACTGTGATATGGTACTCTGTTGTAGCCTCTCTCCCTCTCGCTCTGTCTCTTTCTCTCTCTCACTCTCTCTCTCTCTCTCTCTCTCTCTCTCTATATATATATATATATATATATATATATACACTGTCTTGTACTGTCATCGTTGTGAGGAATAGGTTTACACTGTTTTTTTTTTTTTTTTTAAATATTAATAAATAAATTTATTCATCAAGCATCCCGAAGATCATGGTGATCTTGTATGGGTTGCAAAATAAAATACAGAATAATACAGATTACATCAAAGACACTTATGTTGTAAAATTCAGTTAGAAAAATAGTTTAACATCATAATTTCAATAAATAAGTATTAAAGTTATTTTCAACATATTTACATATTTACAATCAGTTAGGAATTCATATTTGTGTTGTATAAACCATCAATACATTTTAACCATAAATTAACCACTGTTTTATTTCTCTTTTTGCATGTTTAAAGCTGTCCAGGTTTAAAAGGTGTGAAGGAATTTTATTAAAAAGTGTTGGTATATAATGATTTTGGCACATGGCACCATAACTATTTTTAATGAGTGGTATTTTAAATCTTATTGATTGATCCCTTAGAAAACCATTTTTAAAGGTGTCCTTAAGTTTGTATTCAGACTTATAATAGTTATTTAAAATAATAGTGTAATCCTTTAAATTTGTAACATTTAGTATTTTGTATTTTTTAATAAGATCAATTGTTGACTCGTGCTTCCCGTTCCTGCCAAAAAGAGTTTTAATTAATTTGTTTTGAGCTTTTTGTAATCTTTCCATAAGGAAATCGGAAGCCTGGCCAAAAACCTCAATACCATATCTGATTTGACTATTAACCAAAGCATCGAAAACAATTTTCTTACCTTTATCATTAAGAATGGTTTTAACTTTATAAATAATTGGCATAAGTTGTCTTAATTTCTTAATTATAGCATTGATGTGTAATTTATGTTTCCACCCCGTTTCAATAAAAAGACCAAGATATTTAGCATCATGAACTTTTAAGACAGTTTTACATTTAATGGTTCCCTTATTGCAACCACAGTTATTATTATGAATATGTAGTTCGTCTGTAATTAATTTTCTATGAGGTGAAAAAAAGTCTATGCTGTTGGTTTTCATTTCATTAATAAAGACATCGTTTGCTGTGCACCATTTTGTTAATTTGCTGAAATCCTGTTTTAGGTTTGCTTCCATTGTATCTTTGTTATCATTTATAGATAGCACTAAAATATCATCTGCAAAGAGTACAATTTCAGATTTATTTATACAGTATATAATGTCATTTATATATATATTAAATAGTAATGGCCCCATAATTGAGCCTTGCGGTACTCCATACAGAACTAGATTTTGTTTGCTAAAGTTACCATCAATAGAAGTACAAGCTTTACGATTATGTAAATAACTCTTCATTATATTACCAATTTTACCTCGAATCCCATAATGGTTACATTTCGTCAACAATTTATCATGATCCAGTGAGTCAAAAGCCTTTTGCAAATCAATTAACACCGCTTTAACAAATTTCCCCTCATTTAATGCTTTCGAGATGTTCTCGTTGATGTATTTAAGTGCGTCCAATGTTCCTTTACCATTTCGAAAACCAAACTGTTTATTTGAAATCACGTCAAATCTATCTAAAAAATTATTGATTTGAACAGCAAAATATTTTTCTATGACTTTATTTATGTTGGAGAGTAAAGCAATTGGTCTATAGTTTTCAATATTTTTTTTACTACCTTTTTTATGAATTGGTCTTAGTACTTGTATTTTTAATTCATCGGGCCACAATTCAGTATCAATAATAGAATTTATTAATTTTGAAATAAAAATGGAGGAATTTTCTTTTGTTTCTTTAATATGTCTCATTAATATGCCGTCATGACCGACAGAATGTTTGTTTTTCATACACTCAATTATAGAGCAAATTTCATTAGGATGACAATAGTTAATTACCATTGTGTTATTTACTTTTGTACCGGTCTTCAATAAATTATAGTGTTGGTTATCATCTAAGTCAGATTTAAATTTACTATGCAAGTTTGGGATAATGGAAGAAAAGCTGTCATTAATTTTGTTAGTCAATCTTTCAACTGATATATTAGGAAAAGCTTTCTTGAGACATGAATCCAAACTTTCAGTTTTAGTTTTCCCAGTTAACTTTTGCAAATTTTTCCACATAACAGAGCTATTACCATTATTAGTTTCAAATTCACTGGTAATGTAGTCATACTTACTCTTATTTATTTTAATATTAATTGTTCGTTTAAGTTTTTTATATTCATCGACTTTATTACTAGATGGTTTTTCTTGGTTTTTGATTTTTTTCCAGATTTCGTTTTTCATATTGATTAAATTGAGTATTTCAGTTGTAATCCAGGGATTTTTTGTTTTTTGGGCTTTTACTTTTTTAGTGATTTTATTACTCTTGTAAATACTTTGGATTTTTTCATTGATAGCATTAAGCATCTCATTTGGGTTGTTACTATGATTTTCCAGAATTTCCCAGTTAATATTCCTGAGATCTTTAATAGTTTTATTTTCATCAAGAAAAGTTATTGTCTCTTCCTGATCAGTGTCATGCTTATCATTTTTTATTTCAATTTTTAAAGCCGTGATGTAATGGTCTGCAATTTTTTTTTTCAATACAAGCGCCCCAGCTATTCAGATTATTAGATTTAACAAAAATATGATCAATGCAAGATTTAGTTATACGGTTTGCGTATAATTCTACTCTAGTTGGGGAATCAATCTTAGACTCGAAACCATTTGCTGCAAGAGTATTTAAATATTTTTCAATAGTTACGTTATCATTCTTATCTGTGTTTAGCTCAAGTATATCCAAGTTCAAGTCGCCAAGAATTACCATGTTGGTTGTGAGGATGTGACTGTATTTCAACTAAATATGTTTTTGAACGCTTCTTGGCAGTTTTGAGTGTCTAACACTCCTTGAAAATAATACATTTAGATAATTCTACAATGTGCTGTAAACCATCCATGTGAGGATATTTTTGTGAATGCAAGTGTTGTAACTAGTTTCTTGGCAGTTTTGTGCGCAAACGACGATGAGCCCCTCTGTCCGGGTTACCATCATGGACCGTGCATCACAATGCTTGGCAAGCAAAGAAAGGGAGATCAGTCAACTGATAAGGAAAATAAAATTTCCGAATAGGGGTTAAGATTCACTCTAAATTACGCGTTCGATGAAGTATTTGCAAAACCGATTATGGAAGATTATACGCATATTTTTCTCTTGATTAAAAGGACGAAAGTCGAGAAATTATCGTGGGTATGAAAGAGTATGACGTCATGGATGACGGAGGGGTGGAAGAGGATTCGAGATTTGAACCAGTATTTTCATATTTTGAAAAGAGATGATCCTCAGGTGTGGCCTGGATTGTGGGCAGGGTGTTTCTTCCTGTTCCTGATGGCGAACCCTCTTTTTATACCTGAAGATTTAAGCAAGATAGAGGGTGTGGGAGGGGGGTGGGGTGAGTAGAGAGATAATACACTGAGAAAATAGAAATTCAAAGTTCAAATGTGATGTTAAATTAGAAGGAAAAGATATGAATTGAAGGGCCAAAAGCTTTTTTTTGTACCCCATTTGGGCCATTTTTTTTTTTACAATTTTCAAAACTGTGTATTGCAGTTGCACATGGTAAATCCTATGACACTATTAGGAGTTTGTTTCACTTTCGGATTCGACATGCTGCCGTGCAGTGGCCAAAATTGGTACTACACGGTTCCTCACAAGGTAGGTTACAGCGCACTGGTAGGTACAAGACTGAGTTGTGAGGTAAAAGTGTGTAAAAAACAGGACAGTTATAATACGACGTCATTTTTCAAAAAAAAATAATGAAAACGCTGTGAGCTATCCTCACAAGTTAGATTCTCCTAACAACGAGGGTCTAAGGCACACACACATCCTCATAAGCACTGCGATACAAGTGCACACACACACACACACACATATTTGAATTTACAGAGAACTACCTACAAAGCTATACTAAAATGGTTTTCAACCCCCCCCCCTCTTTTTTTTATTATTTGCCAACTGAAAGTATTGGGTTGCAATTTATGTTCTAATTTTTATGTTGGCATTAATCCAAATATAGCTTCACAAACAAATGAGTATGCGACAATTGACACGCACATTCCACTGTGTTTAGTTGTTGTAAGGTCCCACCAAACAACTGTAAATCCACACACAAAAATACTACCATTAGTGGAAATTACACCAACGGTAGTATTTTTTTGGTTGGATTTACAGTTGTTTGGCCGGTCCTTACAGCTAAACACAGTGGAATTTGCGTGTCACCTGTAGCCTACCCATTTAATAAGAATAATAAAACACTTTAACCATCATGAGAGATGGTATGGACTACGGAAGGGCAATAAGCCAACTAACACCGTTCCAGCACAATTTAGAATCAATATTGTCGTTTCAAGAACTGTAAGAGAGGGACTTTGTCAAGGGCTAATTTAAAAGCTCCCACAGAGACGGCACGAACGGCAACATCAGGAAGCGAGTTCCAAGGTGCTACCACCCTCAATCCAAAAAAATGTCGTCTACATTAAAGTCTGGACTCGTAGCTTGAATGGATGACCACGAGTCGAATGGTAAGTACTGAAATCAAAAAGAGGTAAGTCCACCGAAAAAAGAACGCGAACAATTTTGTATGTAAAGCCACATTTGTTTGTATTTGTTTGTGAAGCCATATTTGGATTAATAGCAACATAAAACTTAGAAAAAAAAGATGCAGTCCAATACTATCAGTTAGGAAATTTAAAAAAAAAAGGGGGGGGGGGCCGGGGTTGAAAACCATTTTTAGTAGCTTTGCAGTTCGCGTACAAACTCACGCTGCTCTGCAGAAACTGGCTTAAACCCAACGAACTAGCAAAGGAATGGAGAAGGAGTTGTGCGGCTGAAGCTAAAACCCGGTACATTCTATTGATTCTTCGTTTGCATGCGCCGCCCGATCTGCACTTCCCGGCAAGGGCGATAATAAAATTCCCCAATTTTCATCTGCGGAAGTTGGTAGACCTCACTGGCTCAGCCTCGTTCGCAGCGGGCGAAATGAATGAGAAATTCGGGCGTTACAAAGACACAATAAAAATGAAAGCCTGTGTATTATGCGGAGACCTGCTGCGTAAGGGAAATGGACTCGGGGTGCAGCTACATTGTACATTCGCTCCGCACAGATAGTCTGATAAAAGACTTGGCATCAAGAAGCCGACTGTTACTAACTCGTGGTAATCATTATGGTTTCTGCATCATGGTAGTTGAAATCTGGACTACTGGGTGCGTGTAAAAACTGCAACGAGCGCCAACTTTTTATTGAGTTGTTTAAGAAACTGCTCATTTAAAAAAAAACGAAATAGTAACTAAAGAAGAAAAGGAGTAATTTTCTTTACGTCTTCTTTCTGTCGTCCTACATAAGACATTAAAACTCTTATAGAGCAGCGTCATGTGACGTCATTCTGGCTACGAGATACAATTTGGTGGGCATAGCTACAAGGTACACTAGATTAAAATGTAAGGGAAAAAACGGCACTTCTAGTCAAGATAGTGATTTGAGAGCGGATTTCTTAGGCTTAAAAGAACGTTGTTTTCTCCAACAACAAAAATCATGCGTTATAGGCTTAAGAAAATCAGTCTAATACCATTGGCTTCAGTAAGACAACCTTCCTTTTTTCCACCAGTGCACCTTGCAGCTAACCCAGTTACTGGCTCCACCATAGAGTTATACACAATAATACTACGACGTGTCACTGCCCTATAGAATGCAAAGCGTAATCCCAAAGCTCTCTGCAGCTGAGCCATATTTTCACCGAATACTGAAATGGAACGATTCAGTGCATACCTGACGATGAAGTTAAAAGAATTAAAAAAAAAAAAACAGACACTTAACGCACTGACGGGCAAAATAGTACCTTATCTTTCGAAGCATTAATTTTCAGTTGGCTTCATTTTTCGAAGGGCCCCTAGCACAAGACCAGTGCTTCGAGTCGTGGCGTCAGACATCTGCTTACGCCCCGACTCAAAGCACTGGTTTTGTAGGGGCCCTTCGAAAAATGAAGCTAACTGAAAATTAATGCTTCGAACTATAAGGAAGTGTTTTCCCGTCATCTGCGTAGTTCTTCAAGTATGTGTTTTTTTGTTTTTTTTTAATTCAACAACGCATATGTTTAACTCTCTGTGAGCTAAAGGAATGCCCATGTTAATCCACTTGAAATTGTAAAACTCTTTGGAAATTACTTGCAAAGTTCACTGACAAGGGAAACTGCACGGAACTTTCCTGGAAAGGAACTCCTGATGTTGTAGTTCCATACGTTTCAGATTGGGAAGTGTAAGAAAAATTAAATCGTCTTTAATCTAGGGAAGGCACCTAGTTGTCATTATGTGTGCAACTGTGCTTACAAATTGCGTATCCTCGTTATCAATACTACCCATCGCTTGCGTTTTTGATAACTCTCTAACCACTGGAGAAATCCTCCAAGGATGGAAAATGGCAAATGTTGTACCTGTTCACAAAGGTGGCGACCTAACTTGTAGACCATTAGTCTCCTCTCACATATTGCTAGAATCCTTGGAGACTGGCTGTGACGGGATATCGACAACAACAGTAGCTTGAGCCCCAATCAACATGGATTCGCTAAAACCAAATCCTGCCTGACCAACCTACTTAAATGTACTAGCGACTGGACATTTAAGTAGTACTTTTAAGTAGGTTAGTCATGCAAGATTTAGCTTTAGCGAATCCATGTTGATTGGGGCTCAAGCCACCGTTGTTGTCGATATCCCGATGAGGATAAATTTGCGGCTGGGTGTCGTTTATTCTGATCTTAAGAAAGCATTCGATAGTGTCCCTCATGACATCCTTTTACGAAACTACGGACTGGAGTGATTGGTTGCCACATCGGAAGATGGATTGCAAACTGCTTGAGTAAATGGCAGTAAAGGGAAGTTATCAAAGATTATTGTTCTGAACTCTTCTACATTCGAAGAGGGAGCCTCCCAGGATCTATTCTAGGCTCAACTTTATTTAATGTCTTTGTTGATGGTGTGGTGGCTGACTTTTACAGCAGGTGTGTTCTTTATGCAGAGGATCTCAAAATTTACAGGAAAATCATTTCTGTTGATGATACTGAACTCTTATAGGAAGACATCAACGCAATGCATAAATGGGCTAAAAGAAATAAAATGGAGTTCTATCAAGAAAAGATAAAGGTTATGAGGATTGGAGATGGAGGTCATCCAAACTACACCTTGAATGAGATTCCCCTTGTGGTTGTTCCATAGATGAAGGACGTAGGGAGCATCATCGACAGGAAAGTGAAGTACCGTACCACGAACAATGCTTGTCTGTGGTCAAAAGGGCCTGACATTTGATTTACTTCTTTAAAACGCATATTTCACTTTCGAGCACCTGTATGCGCATAAAATTATTAGTGCCTTTATTCGACCAATAGTGGATTACTGCGCCCAAATTTGGTTATCAGTACAACAGAAATACATTGCTTGTGTGGAAAAAGTGCAGAGAAGAGTACCAAAATTTCTTGGTACCCCTCACATGCCCTACGAGGAAAGGCTGCAACTGCAACAAATCCAAGCTTACCTCTCTGGAAGAGAAAAGAGTCCGTGAGTACATGATTGTTCTGTTTAAACTTTTTAATAACGACTAGCTTCGCTGTTTTAGAGAACGATTGAACGTGAATGAACAAGAGATCACTGCTACAGCAGTGAAACCAAGGGTTAAAACCTAGTGTGGAAAGTTTTCCATCTGGTTTAGAATAACACCTTTTGAACTGCCTTCCAGAACACTCGTCAAGGCTGCATCTGTTGAAACCTTCCAGAACACTCGTCAAGGCTGCATCTGTTGAAACCTTCCAGAGAAACTTTGATTAACTCTATTCATTGTGTGGACCAAGAATATGTCTCGAATAAGCCAGACGGATCACAGAAAACATACCATGGAAACATGAACGTTGAAGGAGCCCTACCCTGGCCGGTGCTTAAAACTGGCAAGGGTTATGCCAAATCCGAAACCAAAACTACTGGTATAAAAGAAGTCGCCAAGTTTCCAGAAAGAATCTACCTTTGAAAGTAGTGATATCAACTAGGGAAAGGCCGCCAAGGTTAATTACCTGCAAGCTTGGCACTTTGTGCTCTTCTTTAATGTCTTTGTACGGCTAATTTCTTAGAATGCTAAAAACTTCAGATTTCAAAAAAACTAAGCTGACATGTACCAACGCTCAGCCACCATGGCCAAAAAATATAATATTTCTGGTGTGAGGGGCGGGACAAGAAGTTACTTTATTCCCCCTATACCACGTAATTTGCGCGAACTTCCGGTTAGATGTAAGAAAGGTTGAACACCATGTCAGCCTTTGGCTATGGCTGTTGTAGCTCGCTACTGTTTGTGGGGCAGAAGGAAGGCCGGATATGAAGGAACGGAAAGCCAACACAATGGTTATTTGCACCCATAACTAAACTTAAACTATTAGCAAGTTATGGTGAGAGGTTAGCAAATTCCAGCCAGTTTGAGACCCAGGGAAGAAGGATGTCTTTTCTTTAGTTTTCTTTTAGGTCTAGCAAATTTTGTCCTGCTTCAGGTCAGGGTTTAGCGTAAACTGTTTCTTGGTAACTGATTATAAAATAAGATAAGAAAGATGGCCATAATTTTTGGTCAGCAAAGATCGACGAAGAAAAATAATTACTGGATGCAGCCGAAGAGTTGCAATGCAACTCACTAATAACACACAACTTGGGAGTCAGTACATAACAAATAAATAAATATTGAGTGGCCAGTGCAACTGAGCGGTGGCAGAGGAGTCAAATTTCGTGAGGACGCTGACAACAGATGACTGGAAAGGGGATCCTGGCAAAGTCCGTATCAGTCAGTGGCGGCCAGGATAGGGTGAGAGACTGCCAGGTTTCCTGGGATCTATTCTGGCCTAATCTGAACATCGGGCTAATCGGGCTTTTGTGCTAATCTAAGATTTTCAGGTTCTCAGCAGGCTTGCTTCCTCCCATGAACTTTTTTCTCCTTAAAAAGAAAATCTATATATATAAAGATCGTATTTTTTGTTTGTCTGTGTGTGTGTGTGTGTGTGTCCGCAATTGAAATCTCGATAACTTTTATTCTACTAAAGTCCGTAGTGGGAATCACGATAATATCTATTCTATTGAAGTCCGTAATGGGAATCCCGTAGGCTTGGACGACAGGGCGACGGATGACTGCTAACGGTGGTGTTTAATTTGTAAGGACCTTCAATAGTAATTGGCAGATGTAGTGACCAAGCTCTACGCAACCCGCCCTATACGGGGGGGGGGGGGCTGCCCTAGTGTGAACAAATTACGTAAGGTGCCAAGTAGTTTATTAAAAAGAAAAAAATTCAACATTTCTTGGAAACCAATACTTCTGTCGACCGAACGAGGAGTGCCCTACACACTCAGTTTACGTTGGCTCAATTTCTTGATGTTTAATCGATTAACGAATAGACCGTTGACGTAACTCCCCTCCCAAAGCAGACATCCTTCATTTTATTTTTCTCCGATATTGGGTCACTGCCCATCCGGCTAAGTTTCTCAGACTCCACTGTTCGCCACTTTTCATTGGTGGACCAACTGCCCTCATTCTCTCCTCCCCAACTATTGATTGTTGATCAACGCAGCAACGCTCCCTTGTTTTGCTAGCGTTCCAGTGCCCGGTTCCTTTGGCCGAGTGTCGAGAAATTGATTGCTTGAAAAAAGCGAAGGATGGGAGAGGAAGGGATGGGTGGGTTGGGTGGATGGCTCAGAAAAGAGGTTTGAAGGGGAAATCAGAAGTGTAGGTGCAGAACCGGAATGGATTCAAGGGGGAATAGAGAAAAGTGGGAGCACATGCTCTTCATCAGCAACGGTCCTACACCGTTAACCATCCAATTGAGTTACGTTTTATCACGTCATAGGAGTGGCCAGTTTGTTATTGCCATCCGTGCTTAAGACATCAATTATAAGAGTCGGGGGCTCAGCTGGCCACTCGCTTCATACCAAATGAGGAATCCGCCCGGGCTGCTCTGCGTCACGGGGGCGCGAGCCACGGTTAATTGCGCGCGATTGTTCTCGTGGGATGGGTCCAATAGCGCGCACCTGAGAGCTCAGCCCGCCCCTTAATGACCAAGCGTCTTGGTGCGCTATTCGCTCTAGCCTATTCCTGTAGATGTCCACCATCTTTTTAAAGCGTGACTGCAGAAAACCAGGAACGCAACGGCCCGATCAAGCCTCGCTCAAGGAGTGAGCCTATTATCTTCAAGTCACGAAAATATCAATTGAAACTCTCTGCCGTGGTATGATGGTAGCAAACGGGGATATTAGAACTTCGCAAGACGATAAGAATTTCTTTAATCTGTGATTGTCAAATGCCAAAGCAATATAGAAACGCACAAAAAAAAATACACTTGTATATTTAAGATTTGAAACAAGAGGCAAGGATCTTTTCCTCCTTGGCTAATCCATCACTGTGACAAAAAATGCAAAAAAGCTCCAGGTGAGAAGTGGAAGGATAAAACCGAATCCTCCCCCCCCCC
>JAHWFP010181020.1:64505-75460 GCA_023313725.1 Lithobius niger | reverse complement strand
TAAAGAAAAATCAACAAAACATTGCCTGTTTTTTGTCTGTTCATAGTGGAACTGCCGTGTTGCAATCACCCGATCCGTTCTGGGTGCCCAGAATGAACGATTCACATTATCCATTGTACACATCTTATGAGCAGATCCTGCTGTGCTGAAATATTATTTTGAATTTTTTAACCATGAATTAAAAAGAACACAAATTTGCTATTCTCCCAACTATAATGTACCTTGATTTTTTTTTTGTCGTTTGAATGCTTACTTTGAGTAGATAAGCTAAAAGGGAGAAGGTTGTGGGTTCTTGTCGCAGTTGAGACAGAGGTATTCCCTTTCTTTCATAACTTAGTGTATATTGGTTTGTCCTACTGTTTCCTACATTAATAGATTTCGCAGAGTTTGTGCGCAGCGATGCCAGATCATCAAACTAAACACAAATCTTTAATCTAAACAAATATCCCTCGTAAAATACAGTTCCACATAGGCTACCATACATCTGTTTCTGCAAGGTAACGTAGAAAAAAAATCCGAAAATGTGTTAACAGGTCGAAAATCAAAGTTGTTTTTAAATGTTCATTGCAGATGTGGTTAAATTTCAGTTTGACCAATCTTTATTACTCCAAGCCTCCACATAACTGTAGCCTACCTTTTTACTCTTTTTGATCGTAGATCTTGTTCCGACCGTTAAAAACAAGTAACCGTGTGAAGAACTAGAAAGAGATGCTTCGGATAATTTCCTTTTTATAGTTCTTCACATGGTTACTTTTTTTCAACGGTCTGAACATGATCTATGATCCAAAAAAGTAAAAAGGAACAGTTATGTTAAGGCTTGGAGTAATAAAGATTGGTCAAACTGAAATTTAACCACATCTGCAATGAATATTTAAAAACAACTTTGATTTTCGACCTGTTAACACATTTTCGGATTTTTTTTCTAAGCATTCAGTCAATTCAGTCAAAAGCACAAATGAAAAACAATACCTGGTAAAACATAACAATAACTGTTCATCCCAAAATTTTAACCGTATCTGCAGTGAACATTTAAAAACAACTTCAATTTTCGACCTGTTACAGGCCCAAAAATCCTTCCGGCATGTCGTGCGATCCGTTGAGAATAGCGTTTGCAACATTTCCACAGGTTAGAGCTGTGCCGCAAAATCCTCTTGCACGAAATAAAAAACAATAAAATGACTGTGTCGGCAACATTTACGTACCCTACGTTTGAACTGCTGTCGCAAATCTGAGTCATACAGGAAAGCCAACAAGAATGCATGTACCTTTAACACATTTTCGGATTTTTCTAATGCATTCAGTCAAAAGCAAGAGTTAAAAACAATAACTGTTTATCCCAAAATGACGACATTTGACAGCATCAGCATTTCTAAGTACGAAGTCTTCACTCTTACTTTTAAGTGAATGCTTTGGAAAAACACCGAAAATGTATTAACAGGTCGAAAATTAAAACTGCGTGGGAAAGCCTAAGTGACGAGAATAGGGTAACAGCCGTGGGGCAACACCGTGTGTTTATGTGCACTTGCTTGTGCCCTATTCTCGTGAGCTTTCCCACACTACATCTTTTTCCCAGCAATTCTGAATACTGCATCTGACTTGTTCCTGCAACTTTACTCGTTTGTTATGCTTCCTTTGAATGATTCAAAGCATGGAGCTGTCGACGCGCCATTAAGCCTCATCTCCCCCCCCCCCTCTTCAAATTTCAATTATAAGGCAGTATGTTACTTGTACTTGCTGGTGCCCCTTGCTCATCACCTCGGCTTCCCCGCGATGTATTTCCCGGCGCCCATTGCTCATCACCTCGGCTTCCCCGCAATGTACTTGCTGGTGCCCCTTACTCATCACCTCGGCTTCACCGCAATGTACTTGCTGGTGCCCCTTGCTCATCACCTCGGCTTCCCCGCAATGTACTTGCTGGTGCCCCTTGCTCATCACCTCGGCTTCCCCGCAATGTACTTGCTGCTGCCCCTTGCTCATCACCTCGGCTTCCCCGCGATGTATTTCCCGGCGCCCATTGCTCATAACCTCGGCTTCCCCGCAATGTACTTGTTGGTGCCCCTTACTCGTCACTTCGGCTTCCCCGCCATGCATCTTTTCCCCAGCATATCCTGCCTACTGCAATTGACTTGCTACAGAAACGACTCGTTCGCTAGGCTTCCTTTAAAGAACTCAAGGCTTGGGGCTCTTCAAGTAGAAAGTAGTGTGTTTATTGTAGTTGCTGGTGCCCCTTCGTCACTTGGGCTTCCCCACATTGCATCCTTTTTCCAGCAATTCTGTCTACTGCAACTACTGTTTTTTGTAAACGTTCAGCGAATGATGATGGATTTCAACCAAACTGAACTTTCATTATTGAATGGGTATAAATATGTAGAACCGGGTATTTGCTCAAATTTGCTCGCAGGGGTGAGGTCGATTGGTTTTCCTAATGCTTACCTGTTTTTCCCAGTTAAACTTAAGGTTCTTTTTAATTTTTTTAATCGTTTTTCTATGTACGATTTCCAACCTTAAAAATTTTACAACCCTATACTGAAGCTGCCATGAACTGTACTTTTGACATGTTGACGAAACTTTTGTGGATTTAGTGCACCTGATGACGAGGTGAAAGTACCTCGAAACGTCGTGCTTTTTGTCTGTTTGTGCACTACTTGGCTTTTTTATTCTTATATCATTGTAGTGCTTGTTTTACTTAATTTTATTGAGCTAAATGGTACACGCATCTGAGTGGTCATGGAGTTAGACACCCATCCACTCAGCTGCTTCCTCACCACCCCCTCCCCTTCACTTCTCACTTTCGCCTCATCACTCCCACGCACTCTTCCTGCCAATCGCTTGATGACATTGTTTCTAGGTGCACAAGAGAAAGAACCCCTATGACACCGGATCCAGGCAACGTCCACTCCTGAACTTGTCTCGTGAAGGCATTAATTTTAATTAGCCTTGTCCCAGGGCGTCCGTTCCGTGTTTATCTGGGCACTGATGGCGTTATTAACAGGCTTTCGCAGTTGTCTCCAATGCTGTTTTCCAATGGATGAAATAAATACGGGGTCGTGGGAGTGGTGACTCATTCTGTTCCTTGGGGGAGTGGGATTGAGTGGCAGTGATCGAAGAGAAAAGGGTGGCCTTCCTCCGAGGCTAATGGAACAACCGATTGGCTGAATGGCCTGTTTTGTTATTGTCGGAAACTCATAAATTAACATCCAAAAACACCGTGAGTCCACGTCCCACAGCAAAGAACTGGCGGTTGTATAAAGAATGGAACTCAACTACGATGAAATTCAACAAATAATAATAGAGCAAATGCTAATGAGTGTGTTGTTCATATTGGCCCAATAGAAATTTATCGAAGGGTTCGTCCGCAAGCCCTGGTAGTACAAAAAGCTGCATTTCGTGATTATAACTGGATTAATCGGTTCAGTTAAAATTTAGATTTTTGCATTTGTGTTGATACCGAATCCCAATGACATTCGAGAGATATAAATATGACGAAATGTAGACAATTTTATCCTTTACCCAATGCCTCCAAGGATGGCATTGCCCTAACAACATCATGAAGAATATATATATAAGTTGCGTGCTTTTAAGCCTTTGTCGAACGCTGGGCTTTTTATGAATTGACAAATTTTTGAACATTCCATGCATTGCTCAGAATGCTTTTAGTTTATGAATTTGTTTGATTTTCGGAATTAGCAACCCATAAGTGTATACGTATTTTCAGCTCCTTAAGGTTAATATGCCTCCTGTATCAGAAATTGGTGGATACCAGAGTGTGCGATTGATTGGTGACATTTTGAAAAGAAGGTGGTGTCACCGATGACTAGTTTATCGTGAATGGTGTTCTGTTATTAGGGGGGGGGGGGGAAATTGAGGCTTAATGGCGCGTCGACAACGTGGTCATTAGCGCCAACCTCAGTCACAGTGCAGTCTGTTATTAGGCTTATAATATACGCATAGACTAATGAGCAAGAAGATTACACACGTGCGTCATGATGGTTTCAAAGGAATAGCTTATTTTTTGTGTACACATATTCGAAGGTGGTTAAGGGAGGACTCTGCAGAAATAATGAGAGTTATTAAATCCGTTTATGAAGTTTACATTGTTTTACTAGTGTTGAACAGAGGTCGAATTAGAGGTCAAATTAGTCTGTCAAGATCTAACTACACCACAGGAATGGTCTGATCATTCAAAAACCTTCCGAGGAATGATCTTGGAGTGTCCAGCAATTAGATGTGTGTGCACCTTGCCTGCACACACTAACTTAGTCATTGTATAGGTCTGGTTAACTATTGAGGTCAATCTCTGATTTGTCCCCTGAAGGGTACCTGTTAGTTACCTGATTATGTACAGCCAATCAAGGGCTAGTCATGTGTTGCATGCTACGCTATAAATGTAACTACATTGCTAATTAAATCACTCGTTATCACAGTCAACACTCTTGTTCTGTCCCTTTCCTTAGGTTAGGGTGAGTTGCCGCTTGGGGCAACAAAAGCTATGTAAAGTTAAATACGTATCAGTCGAAAACTGATCAGTCGAAAACTTTTTAAATGTCGTAAAGGAGACGTAAAAACAGCATGAACCACAATTTTTGCATGGCGGACAGAAATGTGCCTGAAAAGTCAAAGAGTGCAATAAATAAAATTCTGAATAAGACAATGACTACAAATGCAAGCAGCTACCAGAATGGAGCTTGAAAATAAAACAAACCACAGATTCAGTATCAGAACCACTAAATGGACCACCGAAAATTTAATTTTAGCGTCAGCGGTTCTTGTTTTGTCTGAAGCCTTTTTTTTTTGTACTTCGTGCCCAGCAATTGCTTGCTATAGGGTCTTGTGGTTTTAAACCATAAATCATTAACAAACCTTTTCCAAATAGCAAGCTACCGTTACGAGGCGCACAAAATATGAATTTTATGGCTTTTATGTTTGCGAACAAATATTTTTGAAGGGCCTCAAGTTCATATAAGAATGATTTGACTGGCAGCAAAGATATATGAAATTGCAAAGCCTCCTTCTTCTCTCTCTCTCTCATACAAGTCGGCGTAATTTCGCCAGCGTGTAATTTCGGTTCACGATCGATGACTTGAGCATGCGCAATGCAAAGCAAGCTCCCTCGGCTGGCGTATACATGAATTTTTCCCTCCTTCCTCGGGCCCTTGCACGAGCAAGAGTCGTGGGTCCGGGCCTAGGCCCACAGAATGCTCACAGCGTTCCTAGCGCCCGACGTGGCAAGCGAGCATAAATTGACAGGCCGGCGGAGAGCAAGAGCGCTGTTGCATTATGCAGGTCGCGCCACGGGGAGCGCCGTTTGGAATTGTTCCGAAAATAATATTGCGCCGCACGTTATTGTTAAGACCAGCTAAAGCATGCTCGAGTCACCGTAATTAAAAACTAATTTCTACAGCTGATAGTTTCGACAGTGCATAAACTAGAAAACGCCACGTTTGTTGTCCTAAATCCATATTTTTCCACAGAAAATTTTCATAACCCGAGCCGCTGCTCACAAACATTACCGCAAGCAAAGCGTTAAGGCCCCAGAATGTTCCTTATGAATGTGCTCCGTAATGAAGTGGGGCAAGTTTACGTTTTAACTTAAGTCATTCTTAAGTCCCTCTCAGCAGCCGAGGTAGGTATTCAAAGGGTGTAATATGCCGTGCAGTGATTACGTGACTACACCACTTTGAGGCTAATGGACGAAAACCGCAACGGAAGGTCCCAGCCTGCGCGTGGCTGCTGGCAGCCGCCATTTTCTTGCCGGTTTTAGTGCCATTTTAGTGCCCATTCGAAAATATTAACGATCACGGCAGTTAGCGGGTGCGGTAACTCAAGCTGAAACAAATACTATTAGACAGAAATTGAGGAAGTCTAGACGCAGTTTGGCATGAGGCTCTAATATCAACATATTTAGGAAATCCTAAACAGCTCAAAACTGTTTTTGAAGGAAAAAAATGAAAGAAAGAAAAAAACAGTAAGAACTAGAATCGTTCTTTCAACTCGACTAGTGTTACTCATTATTACTCACTAAAGAATGAAAGAAAGAAAAAACAAAATGAAGTTCTATACTCGGAAGGCGCTGAGCACTGGTTGTATACATACCACTTTGTACCAGGTTGCAGCATCCACATGAATTGTGGACTGTCAGTACAAATTTTGTGTACTTTGTGAATGAAATGGACACAAACTGTGTACTGCTAGTACACAACTCATGTTATGGGCTGCGATGGTACACAGTAATGTGTACAAACAGTGCACAGTGTACAGTATAAATTTCGTAAAATCGAGGAGTCGTTTTTCAACTTGGTCGGAGTTTTACTCAAGCAGAATTATTTTTTCACACAGTGCAGGTCTTTTACTTGACTATTAACTGAAGAAGACCGTATTCGGCAGTTAACCTATATCTGAACTTTTAAAACAAACAACAGTCTGCCAGTAACAAAATAAACTAGTAGAGGAACATCTATAAATGGATAAGCGGTGTATATGTTGTCATATTTCCAACGAAAGGATACTTCCTAAAAGAAACATTCACCCCCATCTGAACGGTAGGCTACTTGCCTTGGTAACAATAACATAGCACATGTAGACCATTCTAATTCTGGTGGGTGTAACAATAATAACAGCGGCACGCCTTATGCTAGCTTTAACCCTTTAACGCCTGAACTAACTTTCTGGCATTATTTTTGTACTTGGGTCAGTTCTCGAATTCGAACCGACATTCTCTTGGTTTGGAAATCATGACGTCTGACCACTGGGCTGTGTTTGGTCGCTTTGCTCCGGTTTCCCGGGACCCATCATAATCTTGCATTGCGTGCGTGTTGGGACTTATCATTATGATTATTATTACTTTTTTTTTTTCCTGTTAGAAGGCAGGGCATACGTTCCTTCCAGATCCACTTTTTGATTTATCAGCTAGGGCCTGACCTGAACTATATCAGCCTGTGGACTTCTTGTCGTCCAGTGACTGTTAAGTTCGGCCCACCACACCATAAATATATCTAAGATGCAGTAACTCTCCCGCGATCAGCTCTTAGGGCAGCACATGTGGACTTAGAATAAACTGTAATTAACATATACGGTACTAAGCCTAGCTGATTTTTTCAGGACCAACTTTTTCAGGTAAGTCGTAAATAGGAGCTATAAGCTTAATACCGTATACTTATTTACAGTTTATTCTAAGCCATAATGTGCTGCCTTAAGAGCTGATGGAGGGTGAGTTACTGCATCCTATAGGTATATTTTTTAAGGTGTGGTGAGCCGAACTTGACAGTCACTGAACGATAAGAAGTTCACAGACTGATGTTGCTCAGGCCTTAGCTGATAAATCAAAAAATGCATTTGTATTGAGTTTTTCCGCAAAGATGTAACCCTTTAGCATCTGGAAGGAACGTATGTTCCCTGCCTTCTAACAGCAAACAAAAAAGTTCCAACGCATAATGCAAGATTGATATAGGTCTCGGGGGACCCGGAGCAAAGCGACCAAGCACAGCCCAGTGGTCAGCGCCATCATCTCCAAACCAAAAGAATGCCAGTTCGAATTCGAGTACTGACCCAGATAACATATGGGACTTTGAAGAAAATGCCTGAAAAAGTTAGTTCAGGCGTTAAAGGGTTAAGGCTTGCGTAAGGCGTTGTCGCTGTCATTATGGTAGGGCCTGATCTAGCCAGAATTTAATGTATGATACAGAGCTGTGAACTAATTACACCGGGAGATCAGATCCTTAGTGCTTTTACACAGAATGATCGACTTGACGTACTTTGTGTTCAGCCTACTAGAAATAAAAAGATTGATTGACGGTGCACGAGGCACCCATCCACTCAGAAACTCAGACCAAGTTAACAGAGAAGGGCATCAAAGTATGAAAAGATGGAGCACAAACAACACAAGTTGCGTGGTTGTACCACGAGTGAACAACCCTTTCATAAAAAAGAGAAAGCGGAGTTTAGTTCGGGAATCAAAGCAGATAAATACGGTGGTACGGATGACCACGAGAGTTTTGAAATTTGGAGCGAAAAAAAGGGTCCACACCAAAGCGATTGTAAGTTGATAAGTAAGTATCACGTCACTACGATGAAAGCTAACAATCGGTGGATGTGCTATACGTTTTAATACTAAAAACACGAAGCCAAAAGCACAGACAGAGTAAAAAGCACACTTATATTTCGGTACCAAGTATTTTAAAAAGCGGTACTTTCCTCAGAGATGAATAAAATTAATAAAACACCTTACATTATGGCAATGACGGGTCCACTTGGACCAATTTGCATGTTTTAGTGCCAAATACGTCATTTTAACGACACCGTCATGGTGGACCCGTCATTGCCATAATGAAAGGTGTTTTATTACTTTTATACAGCTCTGAGGAGGGTACCGTATTTTTTTAAATACTGGGTACCGATAGCCGTGTTTTTTACTCTGTCTGTGCTTCTGGCTTCGTGTTATAGTACTACGATGAAAACTATGAATAGAGGTAATTAGTCAAGTTTACGTACGCGATTAGGAAAGCATGACACCAATTGGTGAGGTGACGTTGACAATTTTCACAATGATTTAATGCGTAAAGATTGTAAGGGTGATATACCTAGGGGCAGTATTCGAAAGAAGAAGAACATTGAATAAAACTCTGTAAAAGGAAGAGGAGTGAGGTTTTAAGAGCAAAATTTGCTTTACTAAAGACCTGGGATAACATTATAAACAGGATAGAAAGCCAAATAGGCTCGATAAGTGTTAAATAAATACGGATGCAAACCTATTTACGTTGCCTTTTGGACTTAAATGTCAGACTGCCTGAGCGGGGAATCGAACTCACGACCTTTGAAACCAAAGGCCTTACTGACACGTCCATAGCATTTAACACGCACATCTATATATGTGTGCGTGTTAAATGCTGCCTAAAAGAAACATCCATAGGCAGCATTTAACACGCACACATATATAGATGTGCGTGTTAAATGCTGCCTATGGACGTTTCCTTTTGGCCATGTCAGTAAGGTCTTTGATTTTAAAGGTCGTGGGTTCGATTCCCCGCTCAGGCAGTCTGACATGTAAGTCCAAACGGCAACGTAAATATATAGGTTTGCATCCGTATTTATAGGGATAACATTTACAGTGTGAAGATAGTTTAAAGATTACTTCCACCCTCCTTCGTCGTCATCCTTTAACGGGTGCATTTTTGAATTACAACAATTCTTTTCTTAATTTCACTCTCAAATTCAATATGGTGCTATGCGTTGAGTTATTACTCTCGTTTACGGTTCTGCCAGCAATGTCCTAATTAACAAAGGAAGCTCCGAATTTAACGAGCATGCATCACCATAGAATACATTTTTAATAGCCAAACAATGCGGTCAAGTCTTCCATCATTAATTATCTTTTAAACAAGACAGGTGAAAAGTGACCATGCATGCAGTCCATAAAGGCCTTTTCTCATGAACGATTGAGTGGTCTTGTAAATACAAAAAAAAAAAAAACATTAAAAAAACTATTATGGGAAAGCTTAACAAGCAGCGAAAGTGTCGTTTATGTAGTCTGTAGTCTGGACAACACAAACGTGCGTGCGTGAGCTCGAGCGACTAGCTCATGCTAACACAACAACAACTATACCAAAACGGCACGAACGCTTATAACGAATGTCACCACCTGCCTGGTGGTTACCATGTGCCGGTTTGGGGCATAACTCAACAGCCGGGACACCCTTGTGCCGAATATCTGCGGTTTTGAAAGCACCATGTCGCCTTTATTCCCGCATGCAGTCCATATCAACACAGCCATGTTCTTTGCCAACGGCGGCTCTCCCATATATTTTTCTAGGAAGGTCAGTCAAGCTTTCCCCCGATCTTTAATGAGATTTTCCGAGGGCGATGTTTTGGTTTACCGTAGCCGCTTTCCACCTGCCGTAAATAAGGTTATCTCGCGCCCGTATTGGCAACACTAAGTGCCAACGCATGATAGAACAGAATGTGGCGAGGCGATAACAATAATACGGGACCGAGCGACCCGGGAACGGGAAAGAATATTTATTCCCTGCCACCGTATTGACAGAACGTGTGCATCCTACAGCTCCGTGATAACAATAATTAAACAGATTACACGCACGAATGGGATGGGTTGGGATGGGAAATATAGCCTACTGGATGACGTTGCTTTCTGTGCGTGTGTGTGTGTGTGTGGTGTGTGCTGGAAAAGGAGGGGGGGGGGGGGTAGCGAAGGGGGAGCTCGTGAAGGCAAATTTATTAAGTGAATTTGCGATCAGTAAAACACATGCGTGCCTGGGCTAGAAGGTGCAGGCTTACAACATCACACCTCACAGTAATGTGTTGCAGATTACGTATACACATGAAAAAAAAAAACCGAAATAAAGCCTTTGGAGTGATTGGATTTTGAATTTCGAATGCCATTCGTGCCTCAGACTGCGGACATCTTCAGTTATAAGAACCAGTAAATATATTTATATTTCACATTAGTGAACATTTCAAAACTTTCATTTTATAGTTACAGGGCAAATAACGCGGTCCAGCCAAAACCAAAACTGATATCATTTAAGAGAAACCACCAAGTTTCCAAAAAGGGTCGATCTTTGAAAGTAGTGATATAGTTAATTGCACCGACTAATAGTTCGAAAGTTAAATGAAAACTAGAATATTGCTACTCGCGGTAGCATTCTTCAAGTTTTCATTTAACGTCCAAAGTATTATTCGGTGCCATTAAATTGGCTAATAGGATTAACATTGGCGGCCTTGCCGTAGTTGAATGATATCACTACTTTCAAAGGGCAACCCTTTTTGGAAACTTAGCGTTTTCTCTTATACCAGTTTTGGTTTTGGGTGTATATCACAACTTTCATAGGACTGTGAATGTAGGCCTTTTCTAGTTCCCGTAAATGCAGAAAGAATAATTTAATTCCGCTGCATATGGCATTTCACACATAATAAGAAATGCATATAGCATTTCACACATAATA
>JAHWFP010181020.1:48220-64495 GCA_023313725.1 Lithobius niger | reverse complement strand
TTCACACATAATAAGAAATGCATATAGCATTTCACACATAATAAGAATACATATAGCATTTCACACACAATTTTCGTAACATTTATTGCCACTTACGTGCTGTTCTCAGCAATGTGTGTTAACCTAACTGCAGTTTAAGTAACTCGTGCAGTTTTCAGATGTTATATTATGTTCGTCTCTCCTTTTTTTACAGGAAAAAAAATTTAAAAATGCGCTAATACATGTAAGCCTACTGATTAGTTATACACACTTTGCAAACCGCGGTATCTAGTGGAAAGAAAAGGTACTAAAATTTATAATGTCAAATTCTTTCTTTTTATTGCATCAAATGCAGCATTCAACGGGTTTTAGTTATTGTTTTTGTATTTACGACAGTTAAAAAAGAGACATATCATTGCAACAAACAAGCGTAATTCAACTTATATGCTGCTTAAAAAGAAATCCAAGTTAACCAGGCAACATGAACACAAACGAAACAATCCGTACAACGACCGAATAAATACTGAGTTTTGTAGCCTTGGAACAAAATTTGTAATCTTAGCTTTTGTAATCTTGGCCAGGACAAAACAGTAACTCCCACAGCACAGCCTTTTCACCGTATGTATTTTTTTCGACAGCCACGCTGCCGTTTTCAACACATCCATCACTTGGCTGTTGAAAACTCCACAAATACAAAGTTCTATTGAGAAAATGCTATTTTGTGGGATTTATCCTGTGAATTTACAGTGAGTTTCGTGAAAAATCGTAATGCATTGCTTCGTAATTTTCAGACAAACACAAAACAATTGACATGAATATAGGATTAATTGTTTAAAGGTGCTCAGCCACCACCGGTCAAGGTGGCCATAGTGGCTGAACGGTGGTAGCACTATGTTTGGCAGCCTGAAGAATCTGATCTGATTGGTAATTGGAAAGGGTCCACTGGTAAAGTTCCTACCAGACCCATCAATCATTGTGTGTCAACTGGGTGATGATTCTGCCCTCCTGTCCAAAGTTTTTCGATTTTTGAAGGAGGTACAGATATAGGATATAAAGATTTAGGGTTTGGTACATCTCTGTAATGTGTGGCGCAGTGGCAACCCGGGCCACTGCACTGTGACTGAGGTTGGCGCTAATGACCTAGCTGTCAACGCACCATTAAACCTCAATCTCCACGCCGCCCCCCCCCCATCAGTCAGGGTAGTATACAGTTCTACGGTCTATTCTGTTAGAAGCTCTTTGTTTGCCCTATGCAAGTATTATGCGGCGCACATTGGTTTTACGTCGTGACGTACGTATCACGTGACGGGGCTTGTTCAATAATACAGTAAAGCTGTACCTTTTCTCGTTTCAGTCGCTAACTCATTGTGACGTCATGACACAAAGCCATTACGCGTCGTTTAGATTTTTTCTGCTTTTAAAAAAACGTCCAGGAAGTTTCAAAGTTAAGCTTGTCCCTCGATATTAGTATCATTAGTTGCGTCAGATGAAGGATGTACGGTTTAAAACAAAAATCAATAAAAACAAATTGTCAAACATGCATTGTTAAATTTTACTGTCACATCTGGCTGTATAGTTTTGATACAAAGTTGGACGAATTTCACGATGTTGAAAATAAATAATTATTCCACGAAGCAGCCTTCATGCCTTGACAGATGGAAGTTACCTTTGAAACAAGTGGGAAACCTTTTCTAAAGGGATAAAGTGTTTGAAGATCGTCAATTTCATTTTAACTATCGCTACACTCTGAAAAATCTGGGCACTGGGAGCACACATATCACTGTGTTAAGTGTACCAGCTCAGCCTTCCACGACCTTTGTACTGTCAGTACATATTTTTTGTACTTAGTGAGTTGAAAAGTGCACAAAATGTGTAGTACCAGTTCATAATTCATGTGCTGGCTGGACTAGTACACAGTGGTTTGTACTGTCAGTGCACAGTGCCCCTTTCAGAGTAGGCTACGGACTATTAATTCTTAGAAAGTTAATGAACAATAAATCACAAGATGAGGAGTTAACAAATACGAGAGTCAACACGTAGTAATACAAGGTACACTACTGCTGTCTGCTTAGTTAATCTGTTAGGCACGTAATCTGTTAGTAATCTTGCAGGCAACCTAATGCCAGTAACAGATTAACTAAACACTATGTAACATTTAATCCCCATCTTACGACTTATTGTTTATTTACTGCTTGCATTAATTTCTAGTAGAGCGGTCGAGAAACAAGTTGCTTTTCCTTTTTGTTTATCTGTTTCTGAACTTCAGCTTACTCAGAAAGGTTGAACAGCGTCTAAGCTCGACAAGGGTTCGCCCCGATAGCGAAGTTGGGCGGATGCCTAGCTATAGCTAGTAAATCGAACTAATGGTTTGGGAACGGGAATGAGTATATTCTTTCTTTCTTTCTCACATTAGAAGGCTATAGAAATATTGAAATTATGTTTTCAATAAATAAGTTATTTGTATTTTTCTCAAAGAAGAAACGAAAAACCTGCCTTGCGACCACAAACGGGGTAGTGTGACAACGTGAGTTCCTACTAGACCTTGTATTCACTAGTATCTTGTATTCTCACATCAGTCTTTAGCGCAGACTGTTTGCAGCATTTACAGCGACAGTTATTTGAGAAACAGGCATCTTTTTCGCATGATTTTCTGTAACTAAACGTGACGCCATCTCCGAAACTAGTACCCTGTGTTTGGTCTGTGCTTTCAGGAAAGAAGGAAAGGTCTGAAGTAAAGGTCTTGTCAACGCGCTGGTCATTTACGCTCATACCTTGACTAATCTTCCTTTATTTTGGCCAACAATATGGTAGGCAACTGAAGAGCAGCGAGGTAATTTCTAAAAATTACCTACGGAAAAACGTAGAGAGGGGGAGCGAAAGGGTTGACAACGCAAAGCACAAGCCAATCATAAGCAGCTAATGAGTCCAAAAAAATAGACGCAGAAGATTAAGCTCGAATTTCTCAAGAAACCTCAAACTTCTCAAAAAAAGCTTAACTTTCATGATGTTTAGACGGCCAGTTTTTGAGCCCCGACACTATGACCGACTTTCCGTACCTTCCGTAATCTCAAGAAAGCTCAAATTTATCAAGAAAATAAATACAGATGCAAACCTATATACGTTGCCTTTTGGACTTATGTGTCAGACTGCCTGAGCGGAGAATGGAAAAGGCAACGTAAATAGGTTTACATCTGCATCTGTGTTTATTTAACTCTTGTTGAGCCTTGGCTTTCTGTCTTTAATTTTTTCTCTTGAAAGCTCAAATTTCTCAAAAAAAACTCAAGAGCCACATAAAAACAATGCAGAAGATGCGGCTAAAGAGCTACAGAGAATAAATGTCAGGCCAAATTAGGTTGGCACGTCGGTGCTTGAACAATAATTACTTTGTAAGCTGCACTCGAATTAGTATATCAAATTTCAGTATAACTGTAGAATTAATTTGTAGTTTCCTCTGCGATTGTTTATGAGCTCTTCGTTTGTATTGGCTATTCATTTTCTACCCACCCAGCAGTTGTTGAAATATTGTTATCAGGAATATCAACACACACACATTTTTTTTTTTAATTTAGTTTTTTTTTATAGTTTGCAGATAGACGATTGGCACCTGTCCTTCTACCTACCTTGGAGGGATGAGGTCATTATACGCCGGGGGCAATTTGAGAGAATGCCTTGCTCTTCGCCAGCAAAACAGGCAACACGACAGCTGGATTCCACGCAAAACAAACACTTGCGGGAAGCAGGTAACGTAAATGATGGAGCCATCTTGGCTGACCACTAATGATATTTCTACCATACGTGCTTGGAGTGTTTAGGTAATGCAAATTGCATAAGAAATGTGTGAGAATCACTTTCGGTTTCAATCTGAAAATTGATCGTCACGCAAAATACTTTTCAATATTTGACCACTTTACATTTGAACAAAAAAGGATGTTGAAGGCGCCTTTTCATCTTTTGAACTCCTAGATGCAGAGCCGTAGAATATTCGAGCAATATAAAGATAATAGCGGTAAATTAAAAAAAGGAACATCACTTCGCAGGAGCGCCGCGAATTTTCGTAACTAAAACGAGATCACGTGACCCACATCAGCCTATTGTATGACGGAGAATCTGGAACGTGGATGCTGTGTTTTAGAATATGTGCAACGGTGAACCGGCGCTTTAATAAAAGAAACAGAGCCGGCGTATACGAGACTCACGAGGATTTTTTTCTCCCCCCCCCCCCCCCCCCCCCCCCCCTTCCCCTTCTTCAGAGTCGAGTCTTAAATTGTACACGCCAGTTATGCAATGAGAGAAAAGAAATTTGTAAACTTTTTTCCAATGAGGAAAACTGTACACATTTACTGTCTGTGTAACTTGTGTGTGGTAACATGTCTCCGTTTTCCTTCATAGAAGTACCAACAGTTACAACATTCACGCACAGGGACTCGTCGTCGCTAGAAGTCATATCGTAGAACAAGCCGTATCTGTATCGATATTATCATCACTGGAACTCACGCTGAACATCCTTATTGATAACTTGTCTCACGTTGGAAGTCATTATTTGTAGCACTACGTTGTCCAGAGCGATCTGAGAAGCATTTTAGCATCGAGGTAAAAGCTCCGGCCATTACCGGAAGTTGAATGGGATTTCAAAAACTGAAAGCTTCTCAAATCGGTCTGGGCAACGTAGTGGTACAAATTGTTAATTTCGAGGCCGGCCTCGAAATTGGCAGCTAGAAACAATAGGATGGCGTATTTATTTCGTAAATGCAAGCTTTCAGAGCTGAGTTGAATTGTTTCAAAGTGGCCCGCAGCAATGCATGCATAAACAATGCATACATACATAAACCTTTGTAGCACGACGCCATAGCCGTACAAAAGGTCCACGGATTACTGACAAAAACGTCAAGTGTGCCGTAAAAAAGGGGGTTATAGTATGATTGAAGTTTCACTTTACTTGTTAAAATGTACGCGGATAAAATTTCGATGATTTTTAATTGAAATTTATAATCAAATGTACAATTGAGAAAATTGCATCTGTTTAAGTGCTGTTGTACTTTACGTTTTAAACATAAGATAGGTAAAGCACAACAGCACTTAAAACAGAAGAAATTTTCTCAATTGTACATTTGATTATTTCAATTAGAAATCATCCAAATTTTATCCGTGTACATTTTAACAAGTAAAGTGAAACTTCAGTCATATAACCCCCCCTTTTTTTACGGCACACTTGACGTTTTTATGTACAGCAGCCAACTCTGTATCCATGCGACGGGCTCGCGACGACGAGTCCCTGTGCCTCTACGTAACATTCATCATAATATTTTTTAGCGATTCCTTAGACCAGGTCATCGTTAACAAATTCGGAAGTTGATGTTGGATGAAGAAATACAGGAAGACAGTAGCTGCGTTAGACAGAGGATAAAAATTGCTACAAAATGAACAGAAAGCATACTTATACGAAACTTTATTAAGAATTGTTATTCTTGGATTTCTTGACTATCTTGATCGTGCTTTACCTACCGCTTCCCCCCTCCAAAAAAATTTCCCTTATTAGCTCCTTAAACTGACGCCCCATAGTAGTGAGGACCTAGCCATCCCCCCCCCACCTCCTAAAATCCGGCTCTTTGAGTAGAAACCATACCTACTCGCCCTATTTTTCCGATATGGATTATTACTATAAATGATAAAAAATTTCCGAGTGATTCTGAAAACAATAATAAAAAATGCAAAAATCATGATAAATCACTCCAGCACCCTCGAAACCTAACCAGGTTTTGAAAACTCGTACGATACAAACACAAATGACGTCATTTTGCAATTAAGCTTCACAAGGGGTAAAAGCGACGGCATGTGCCCATGTTCCTTGCTATAATTAAATGTGCAGTGATGTACGTATTAGAAATTTTTATTTGACATATGACAAATTAATACGTTCGGGTTAGAAAAGACAGACAACAAGCAAATGAAATGTGACTGCACCACACAATTGCGAAGAAGACCTTGATAATTTGGTCCGTGCGGTATATCTTGAGTCCTGCAAGTATTTTGTGAGCGGCTACGTCTTCCTGGATGGGGTGGCTTTAATCGATGGCCACCATTGTTTTTTGTAACCATCTTGGTTAACAACAAGGCACTCTGCTACTGAAAACGTACAATCGATTATCTGTGTTCGTTCTGCGGAGAACTCAAGATAGGCTGCGGACACTATAGATGTTTTTCAACCTTTTTGTCTACAGGAATATAAATTTTAGCCTTCGTTCCTGTTATCTTTTGTACATCACATCCAAATGAACTCCGAATTTATCAATCGCACGTTACTGAATTAAAATGTGAATTGATGAAAGTATACGATTTGCTGAACTTTGTGTATGTTATTACTTTGTCTCATATTGTGAATTCATGTTACGACTTGGATAAGTTGGTCTCTTGATATTGTTTTATTACTGCGTGGTTATTACGCACCCTACTGTATTGTGTGTGCGGCGTATCTTGAGTCCTGGAAGTATTTTACGAGCGACTACGTCTTCCTGGAGGGGCGGCTTTAATCGACGGCCGCTATTGTTTTTGTAACCATCTTGGATATCAACAAGGCACTCTGCTGCCAAAAACGTACAATCGATTATCTGTGTCCGTTCTGCGGCGAACTCAAGATAGGCCGCGCACACTATAGTCAACGTTTAAAAAAGCCAGCAAGTGCGCATTTATGCAGTAAAATCTGACGTTTTTGGGATTGTTACTGTATAAATGTGCACCTGCTGGCTTTTTTAAACGTTGGCTATACTTTTAGTGCTTTTTTTCTCTCAAGACTCAGCCTAGTGTATAGGCCTCGTAGTTTTACATATTAGGATCATATAACTTTAACCTAGTCTTATAGTTATTTTTACTTTACATGGAGGAATAAACGAAGAAACGGAATGGACCCTAGTGGTCGGCATTTCGGTTTCGGCCGAAACCAAAGCATGAGCTATAACTGCTCAACCGAAACTGTAACCGCATACGTAGTGTCGGCGAAACCCGAATCCTAACATAACCTGAGTGTTAGCAATTTCAGAGTAATAAATAAAAACCAAGAATAAAATCTTAAAATTGTACATACTACAGATTCAGCATGTGTATAAAACAATTATTTTGTTTAATTTTATGTGTTAAAAACATGATCGCTTAAATCACTTTAACTTTTAATCCTTTCTATCGTTACGAATTATAAGTTTGTTGTCTGCATCACTACGCGAAGTGAGGAACGCAAAACTCTGGACAGAAATGATTTTACCGAAACAGCTTTTTCCATTTTCGGCGGAAACCACTGCTGAAACCATCAATTCGATTTCGGCCGAAACCAATCAATATGTTAGTGTCGGTGCCCAAACCGAATCCAAAATTCGGTCGACCTCTAATGGTGCCAACATTGTGAATAGCTGCTTTGTGTTTCTTCGTTTGTTAGTAATTTACTGCAAACTTCGTTTCTTCAGCGGATGATTTTATTGAAAAGTGTAATATCAGAAGTATGTAGCCAATCCGCTTCCTTTTCAGACGGCCGAGGACTATTTTATATAGAGCAGTGACACGACGTAGTATTATTGTATATAACTCTATGCTGGAGCCTTAATGGGTTAGCTGCAAGGGGCACTGCAGAGAGAAACAGAAGGGCGTCATACTGAAGCCGATGCTGTGAAGAGTGATTTCTTAGACCTAAAACGCGCGATTTTTGTTGTTGGAGAAAACAACGTTATTTTAAGCCTAAGAAATCCGCTCTTCCGTTGTTTTCCCTCCATTTTTATGTAGTGCACCTTGTAGTTATGCCCTCCAAAACCCATACTGGTACCAACATGGTGGCACATGTCACTGCTCTATTGTATATGTTATATTTTGTAATATTAGAAGTGTATAAAGTTCCACGGGAACGAGGAGTAACGAAGTCGGATTCCGAACATTACCGTTTGACGGGACCCGCGATTATCGCGATCGACTACATTATAATGAATATAAAAATTCAACCGTTGACCCAGAATCGAAACAGCTTCAAAATCCCCTTAGATCTACATCCCAACCGATTTGCTTCCTGTTGAAAAAGGGAGGGCCGGGGGTAGTGTTATCCCTTCTGAATGTCATTGGTAGTCGACGGTCACTCAAGGTCCCGTCACGTTCTTGTTGATTTTCACAATCTTGATGGCGTTCGTCGCTGTTTCCACCTTCAGTGAGACATAGCGCGTCAGTCGGGCGATGATTCTGTCCTCCTCTCCTGGGTTGTTGAAAAATATTTTCTGGAGGTACAGATTTGCGATTAGATCTAGATTTGGGGTTTGGTTTACATCTCTGTTATATGTGGCGCAGTGGCGTCCCGGACCACTGCACTGTGACTGAGGGTGGCGCTAACGATATAGCTGTCGACGCGCCGTTTTGACATGAAAACCAAGCCTTTTAAAAACTCCTTACAAGCTTACGCATTTATTGTAAGCTTGTAAGGACTACAACAGTCGGCCACGGTTGTCTCCGTTCCCATCATTCGCCGGAAGAGAGCCTTACTATACGGTTTGTCACTCCTCATGCGTCTGACTCTTTATGTTCTCCTGGTATTGTTCACCTATTTTTTCCAAGTTTCACAAATGCAGGCCTCTTACTGAGAATGTTACACACGAAACAAACCATTTGAATAAGTGTCCAAAATGGACTAAGTAAGTGGTGGGGGAAAAAAGTGTTCAAAAGACCATTACAGACCTACGTAAAAGGTGAATGGGCGTAAATATAATTTTTTGATAGCTACGGTAAAATCTGAAGGCCTTATGTCAACCCTTCTTGTCATCTTAAAGAGGGTTGATAGTCGATAATACTCGGCTTCACTCCTGATCTTCTTTATAAACTAAAATAATAATAGGATAGGAAGCCAAATGGGCTGGATTAGTGGTAAATAAATACAGATGCAAACATATTTCAGTTGCCTTTTGGACTTGAATGTTTAGACTGCCTGAGCGTGAATTGAACCGTACAGGCTGAGATATACACACTGTGTCAGTATGGCTTTGCAGTACCTTGGTCCTCAAGGTTGAAGGTTCATTTCTCACACAGGCTTTATAATACTCAAGTCCAAAAAGCAACGGAAATAACTTTTCGTCTGTATTTAGTCAACTCTACAAATACGTGAGCATTTATTATTGACCTTTCTTTTCCAGCATCAAAAAATTATTCGCCTCTACTTAAAGACGGATTGCCACCAAAATGAAAGTGTGCAATATGTAGTGTCAGTGTTTGCTCGCGTCAAAAAAAAGAAATGCACAAAGCGACAATTTTTAACGCAACAAATTGAACAAACAAGCCTCGTGTCCCCTTAATTATTGAATGAAAATTTGATAAGTCCTCGTGCACCTGAGAGCAAGCTGTAAAGATTAACGATATTGCTGCCACTAGATGGCGCCACGGTATTTTCTTCATATTCTACCGTGGCGCCATCTAGTAGCAGTAGAATCGTTAATCTTTACAGCTCTCTTCCAAGACGTACCATATTTTTACTCAATAATTAATGAAGCACGTGGCATGTTTGTTGCGTTAAAAATGCCACTTTGTGCATTTCTTTGTTGCAAGCAAACACTATAGAGAACTCGATGGCTTTACATGATGCACACTTGTATTTGGTGACAACCCGCCTTTAACTATTGCATTTTCGCTTTATTAAAATTTCAATTGGCCTAGGTAGTTTTTATTTTTTCACCTCAGAACTCTATAACTTTTTTCTCCATCGTTAACTTAACGAGATTTTTAATGGCAAATTCCACATCGCAGATCGACAACATTCCGGCAATTTTTTTCGATATTCTTAACTCTGTGACTGCATTTTGCCACGTTCTGCTCCGAAATCTCCATTCCTTTCTTTGTTTAAAGTTCCGAAATCAGAAAATGGACCAATTACCTGCTTGCTTCCCCTCTTCTTTTAGCCGCACACACCCTCTAAATGAAAACTAATGACTTGTGTGCTTGAAATTCGCGATAAAATTATTATTGTTGCTTTACAACACCGCTAATTCCTAAAGCGTTGGCGGAGGACATTAGAATATTCTTCGATCGTAGTCATTTTCACAGTTCGAGCAGAAAAAAGAGAATGGAATTACAAAAATAATGTAAAAAAAAAATGGAAGAACGATTACGATTACATATTTTTAAAGTTCTTCTTTTTTTTTTCTTTTTCATTTTTGCTAATGGCCATCAGGCACGTAACGGAATGATAAAAATGTAGAAATGAATTTCGTCTGACAACGGCCCTTTATTGATTTATACATTTTGCTGAGCAAAGCGAACTTGAATGCATTTTAATATCTTGGTGCGAAATTTATGCAGTCTAATTTCACGGGGGGTTGGCACCTGGCACATGCGACAAGCGGATTTACATTTGCGAAGGTAGCATTTTGACTCTGCCCGTTCCGTTCAACTTCTTTGGGGAATTAAGCGTTCTCTTAAATCAAAAAGCATACGTGTAGCCCACGCCTATAACCACTGCACAAAATATGCAGCGTAGTGCAGTAAAAGCCCAGGCAGAAAGGATCAATCCAGACTTTTATGTTAACATTGTAGGCGGCGGCTTTTTTACAATTATAGGCCTTTCTAAAGGTATTAAAGGTGCTTTCCTCCTGGTCGACTTCCCTGTATGCCTAGTTTAGCAACATTACTTCAGACGTGCGTAAATGTTGCAAAACCATTCGTTTTCCTATTTTTCCCTCGTGAGAAACAGTTTAACTACATTCGTTCTAACCTATGTTGCAAAAGCTATTATACGCAGGATGCTCAAATATAGTGTGAAAGTGTGTTCTTTTAAGTGTAAACGTGTTGAACCTAAACGCGTTTTTAAACGCATATCACAATAATAGACTGTTTTAGACGGACAATAATTGGCCTTTTTAAACGTATATTTAAATACTAGGACTTTCTCCGCGTTAAACGTCTTTGCAGACAGTACACTGTACAGTATATTAGAATTTTTAAACCAGTATTAACAACAACTTGGAGCCAGCCATGACTCCGATCATAATCGCTTTGTCGCTTCTTCATTCGCTTTAAGCATGGCCAGTAATCTATCCGGTACGACCTACACCAGTGTCAGGGCGCGTTTACTCAGACTCGCCTTTGCATTCTCGCAGCTAGAACTCAATCGCGATGGCAAAGGTGACATTGCCAAGCTAACAACGCTAAGTGGATTAGCTAAATCCGACATCGTTTGAGTAAATACTTGCAGTCTTATAATCCGTGCCAATAATATAAAGAATTCCTCATGACGAAACAATTTTCCCAAAAGCTTCTGAACTCACGTTATTTGCTGTTTTCGTTGCGAGACGGCAGACATAAAGCCGCCGCCATGTTGGAATTTGAGGTGTTTTGTAGCTTCTAGCTGCGAGAATGCAAAAGCGAGTCGTAGCGTAAACGTGACCTTAGGGCAGGTAAACAAAATGGCTGCCATGAGTGGCGCATTTGGTTTCTTCGAGGTCTATTCACGAATTGGCCAAGCAAATTGTATCGGTGGACTTTTGTAAGGTGAGTCCTGCCATCCACTGCCATATAGCGGCATCTGACAAAAACCTTAGAAATTTAGTAACTCAGTCTCAGTAATCACCCGGAAAATAGCTTACACGTACAAATAAATAAACTTCCTTATCTATAGCCTTTTGCCACAAAGCTGGTAAATTTCTCGACTACACATAGCTCTTCAGTAAATAAGCGATATGCTCGTTTAGCCGGAAAGTGTTTCAGGAAAAGTGGAAACATTCTTTTGTTCTGAAGGTGTCACCCTCGGTTGACAGCAAGCGGCAACAAGACAAATCAATCGCATCAACGGCGCTTTCAGTGGCCATATTGTCCAACCCAGTCCCGTATATACTATTTTTTATTCAAGATCCGGCCGGTACAGTAGTACAGCCCTGGCCTAACTCACAAAGCATTAGTAAAATCGGATAAGAGATGGGGCTGGGTCTATCCCAAACTAAATTTAAATTACGACCAATAAATTTACTTACGATCGGAGTTTCTGAAGTCAAATGCTGTAAAAACAGGAAAAAATGTAGCTAATAGATCGCCTAATAAAAATTATAAGATACTTGCCTTAAAAAATTATAAAATGTGATGGTAAAATAACAAACCCAGTCGTCAAATATCTTAAGCGTCATGAATGCGTATGTCGTCCATGGATGGGCCTCATGGTCGAACATTAGCGGTTTAATTACACCGGGTGGTCGTAAAGTCTGGAGTCGACATACATGTAAGTGAGGAATGTCATTGAAACAGATAATATTAGTAATGACTCACCAGGACAAATAAATCGATCACAAAAGCAATGACCTTGCTGGCTTTTTTTTAAGGTCACTGCATTACTAACTTCTAAAGTAAGCATCCTTCAGTAGTGACATCGAGTGGAAGGTTGTGGCGGATAAAAGAACGATAACAACCCAAAAGTAGAACACAAATTTGATTTAAAATTGCAAGATATGCAGAAGAACAAACTGCATGGGTGTAGCTTCACTGCAATACTCAGTACACCCAGTACTAGACTTGACTTTCGCTCCGATGGGCTAGAGGAGTACAATTTACCGCTTACCTGGCAGGAATTTGTTTCAGCTTTGTCCAAGTCGCATGACTCCGCCCCGGGGCCTGATGATATTCACTATCAACTGTTGAAACATCTGCCTCTTGCATCCCAGCAGTTCTTGCTGGGGATGTTCAACCGTGTGTGGGCAGAGGGCTCTATTCCAGCAGCATGGAAGACAGCAGTGGTCATCCCGATTGTAAAACCGGGCAAAGACCCTACTTCTCCTTCCAGTTATCGCCCAATCGCTCTGACTAGCTGTGTCTGTAAACTTATGGAACGGATGGTCAGTGAGCGGTTGGTGTGGGTGTTGGAATCACGGGGATTCTTATCTGTGTCCCAGTGTGGCTTTCGACGGTTTCGGTCAACTATCGATCATCTAGTTGCCCTTGAATCAGATGTGAGGGAGGCTTTTCGCCTGCGTCATCATCTGGTTCAGGTTTTCTTTGACTTGGAGAAGGCGTATGATACGACGTGGCGTTATGGGATTCTCCGTAATCTCTATAACTATGGCTTGAGGGGACAGATGCCACTGTTGCTTTCTGCTTACCTCTCAGGCCGTTCTTTTCGCGTTCGTGTCGGGGCGACTCTTTCCCGCCCGTTTGTCTTGGAGAATGGTGTGCCTCAAGGTGGTGTTCTTAGTGTCGTCTTGTTTGCTATAGGGATCAACCCCATTGCTCAGCAAGCTGCTGTTCCCCAGTCATTGTTTGTCGATGACTTCGGCCTGCGCTTTCGGGCAGCTCGCATGCAGACCTGCGAGCGGCAGCTACAGCTGGCAATTAACAAAGTCCAGACCTGGGCGGTAAGTAATGGTTTCCGGTTTTCTCCGGACAAGACTGTGTGCATCCACTTTTGCCGCCAACGAACACTGCACCCGGATCCTTGCCTGTACTTGGGGCAGGCACAAATTCCTATTGTCCCACATGCACGTTTCCTGGGTCTGGTGTTCGATTCCAGGTTGTCTTGGCTTCCACACTTACGCCAGCTTAAAGACAAGGCTTTGCGGGCGCTTAACATCTTGCGGGTCCTGTCGGGCACTTCATGGGGTGCCGATCGCGCTGCCATGTTGCGCCTCTACCGAGCCCTTGTCCGCAGCAAACTTGATTATGCGTGTATGGTCTATGATTCGGCTAGTGACTCCACTCTCCAGATGTTGGACACAGTGCATCACAGTGGCCTGCGTGTGGCGACTGGGGCTTTTCGAACTTCTCCAGTGGTCAGCCTCTATGCTGAGGCCTCGGAGCCACCTTTGGCCATTCGTCGGCGACAGCTTGCCATTCAGTATGCTGTGCGTTTGCGTGCTGTGCAATCCAGTCCTGCTTGGTCCATGGTTTTTGGGCCAGACTTGCGAGTCGGTAGACGCAGGGTGGGTAAGGGTGATTTCCGCGATAGGCTCCAGCAGTCCTGTCAGGAGATAGCCTTTGAAATGCCCTGCGTCTTGAGGCTTGGGAGAATGCCAGTTGCCCCTTGGCTTGTCCCAGGTGGCAGTTTCATTTTTGCTCTGGCGTCCCTCCCGAAGGGTTCCACTCTACCAGCAAGGTACTTACAGGAGTTCCGGCGGCTGAGTTCTCAGTACGCCGGTTATCAGCGCCCGTTTACTGATGGGTCGAAGTCCGACGTTGGCGTGGCGTGTGCTTGTGTGTGTAAGGGTGTAACGATTGCCCATCGCCTTCCATCAGGCTATTCTGTGTTCTCTGCAGAGCTTTTGGCTCTTGGTTTGGCGGTGGAATGGATCCTTGACCTTCAGGGCACGCATTTCATTGTCTTTAGTGATTCCATGAGTGCCCTGGAGTCCTTGGCGAATTACAATCCTCGGAACCTCTTGACACAACGTGTCCAAGCTTTGCTTTCCCGCTTGCCTGGCCAGCGGAAAACCGTGCTTTTCTGCTGGATCCCGGGCCATGTTGGGATAGCAGGGAATGAACAAGCTGATTCTGCTGCGAAAGGGGCCCTTTCTGGCCCTCTCGGTAGGGATCTCAGCCTTGTTCCCTCAGATGCCTTTCCAACTCTGCGTCTGAGGTTACACGCTTTTTGGCAAACCTTGTGGGACAGACAAGACGGTAATAAGTTACGGACCATTAAAGGCACTGTCGAGGAGTGGCACTCGGCGTGTCGCCGCAGTCGCCGTGAGGAGGTTGTGTTGGCCCGTTTGCGGATTGGTCACACCCGGCTTACTCACTGTTTCCTTTTGCGGGGGGTTGACCCTCCTGAATGTTCTTGGTGTCGACGGCCACTTACGGTCCGGCACTTACTTGTTGATTGTCGCCATCTTGATGGTGTTCGTCGTCGGTTCCATCTTCCGCATGACATTGCGCGTCAATTGGGCGATAAGTCTGTCCTCCTGTCCGGTGTTTTTCAATTTTTGCAGGAGGTACAGATGTATGACAAGATTTAGATTAGGGGTTTGAATAACATCCGGGGTGTGGTGCAGTGGCAACCCGGACCACTGCACTGTGACTGAGGTTGGCGCTAATGACCAAGTTGTCGACGCGCCATTAAGCCTCAATCCCCCCCCCCCCCAGTACTATAATAGGTACCCAACACACCCAGCCTGCTTCACTGCTGTACACAGCAGCATGCAGAAGCTGTAACCCACACACTCCGGACTTTTGGATTACTCTGTATACATAGACCTTTTAAAAGTATGCTGTCACAATATTAAGACTTTTAAAACGTATACTCTTACAATATTAAGCCTTTTTAAACGTATATTCTTACAATACTAGGCCTTTTCAAATGTATGCTGTTACAATGCTAGGACTTTTAAATAGTGTGCTATTACACTACTAGGCCTTTTGAAGCGTATAGCCTTAAGAATACTAGGACTTTTTTTTAACGTTTACTCTTACAATACTAAGCTTTTCAAAAATAATTAAGGAAGGAAGGATGCGAAGGGGTGGAGTGAGGTTGAGGATTCATGGCGCGTCGACAGAGGCCATTAGTGTTAACGTCATTCAGGAAGAGGTACTGATGTATGATATCTAGATTTGGGGCTTGTTTAACATCTCTGTAATGTGTGGCGCAGTGGCAACCCGGACCACTGCATTGTGACTGAGGTTGGCGCTAATGACCTAGCTGACGATGCACCTTTAAGCCACAATACCCACCCCAAACTCTGTCACAGTGCAGTGGTCCGGGTTGCTACTGCGCCACACATTGCACAGATGTTAATGAAGGGAAGCGCATGTCAATACATTAGTTATTTTCAACCATACTTAGACAAATTTTACCGTATTTAGCCAACAAAATTTTACACAGTTGCAGAGATACAATAAATTACCAGTGTAAAACCATAAATAAAAACACTGCAATTGAAAACTCCCCGCAGATTTTATACAGTGTCAAGAAAAAATTCATGATTTCCATTTTTAGCATCATTTCTTGCTACTAGGTTCCGCTGGAAAGTACATGTCTAGCGCTAACGGCAGTTTACATAATCAACATTTTTCTATTTTTGCCTTTTAGAATCAAATGAGGTTGTTCTTTTAGGGAAAAAAAAACCACATACGCACACAAAGTAATTAGGTTTAAGACAGTTGCCTGACAAGGCATCTATGACAAAAATTGGTACTTAAAACGAATCTGGCGAATTTTCCACAGCACACCTCATTTCTCCTATAAAACCAAAATGATATATACAGTGGTTCCACGATTACTGTAAATCTGTTGACAAATCCATGGAAAACTAGGCCGAATCGTGGAATGGAAGGTAAGGAGTGAAGAATTGTAATAACAAGTAAACCGATATTAGACCG
>JAHWFP010181020.1:14536-39513 GCA_023313725.1 Lithobius niger | reverse complement strand
GCTTAAAATCTAAAATTAGGCCTAAAAGCTGACAATTAAGCTTAAAATCTAAAACTAGGCCTAAAAGCTAACACATTTTAAACCAGCAATTGTGATGGTTACTACATTGAGATTATATAATAGAAATCGCTGTTGCAGTGCGTGATAGAGGTGTGCGCTTCAATACTTTCATTGAAAAAGTGGCGAAAGTGTACAGAAGACTGGTTGCGACTAGGTAGTTGCCGCAGCCACTTGTTTCGATTCTAAAACGTCCAGTTGAACAGGGGTATGTATATGAGCGTTAATTTGCTTCAGATGACTTAGGCTCAACAAAATTAATAATAAAAAATTAATTAATTAATGAACAGATCAACCAACTTCAAGCAGCTCTGCTAAGCTCCACCACCCCTCAGCCACCATGCCAACATAAATGCCAACATAAAAAATTAAATTTGCCTATCGTTTTTTTCTTCAAATCTTCTTTGAACAACTCTTTCAAAAACTACAACTGAGTGTGTGTAAACAAAGTTGTTTCCATAGCTATTTTGCACTGCGTTTTGCGGGTTTAATCTATTTGGGGAGTTTTGATAAATTTACAGCTCAAGTTGATCGTTATCAGGCTCCTTGGTGAAATACGACGTGAAACCTCATATGTCAGACTCCATTTTGAGGCATATAAATCAAGAACGTGCGGTGGATTCTGTTATCGCTACAGGCGTTACATTCGGTCACGGGTGCTGCATTACCTTGTTATTTATGGCATTAGAATGCAGTGAGAGAATAACAATGGCACCAGCCTGCCAAGTCGATTTTGTGTCTTCGCAATAGGCTTTTATGTTGCAAATGTTAAGAATTATTCATCTCCTAGGTTCAGGATTCTGTGAATGGATTTCGTAGCACGTAAGCATAGCTGTTTAAAAAATTACTTATTAAAAAAGGTACATCTAACGTAGGGCCTAATTTTTTTTTTTTTGAAGTTTAGTAAACATTTCTTTGCTTCTTTCGAGAGAGATCGGGGGAAAGGATATGTTGAATGAATACGGATGCAAACCTATTTACGTTGCCTTTTGGACTTAAATGTCAGATTGACTGAGTAGGGAATTGAACCCATCAGCTCCGAAACCAAAGCCCGAAGTCCTGCAGCTATAAGCCATACTGACACGGCGAAAAGGAAGCGAAAAGGAAGCGAAAACGGCAGCATTTCCTACGGACTGGTTGAGCCGGTTCAGCCATACAAGCATTAAATTGCTCCGGCTGACTTAAGGCTCAAGAGAAATTAATAAAAAAAAAAACGCGAACAAAAACATACAAATAAAATTTAAAGGGTATGGACGAAAAGGCGCGTCAACACCAAGATTATTTGAGCCCTTGCATCGATACTTAAAACAAGCCTGGCATAAATTTAAGCCATCAATACAGACACAGGTTAAAACCTAAACACCTGATAAGAAAGGTAAGATATGAAAGGAAGGACACGTCAACACATTGGTTATTTGCTCCCGTACTTTAGACAAATCTCGCCTTATTTGGCCAACAGTACACAACTGAAGTGCTGCACAAAAATGACCGGTAAGGGAAACAAAAAGGGGGGGGGGGGGGACCCGTCTGACAAGACCACAAAAAGACGAGGGGACGTGGACTGAAAGCAGCGTCAAAAGATATATGCAGCTGAAGAGCTTAAAAAAAGGAAATTGATGAAATATACATTCGAAAGTTTTAATAAAGTGGTACGAGTGAGTGGTGAGAATACATGCTAGCTGTAGGAAAAATGTTAGTCATGTTTGACCAGTATATAGCCTAATTAATAAGGAGGGTCCCAACAAAGTTCCTACTTATGAAATATAGCTCCCTCAGCTATTATGGGATCTATATCTGGCCCTGTAGACAACCTTTCGCCCCTACGATAATAGGTGGTATCTCGGTTCGACTCCCCGGGTTCACCTCTTAACATCACTGGGCTAACTCGCCTTTCTTCTGGATATACAACTGCATAATTATATCAAAACTGTAGCGATTATTCTACAAAATTATAGTATATTTAACCCAGTGAAGGTGCTCTGGCCGATGCAGAATAGACTATCCATGACCATTAAAACAGCTGTAAGCCTATTTGTATTTTCGGTATCTAGGGTTTAGCCACACTAGTATCGATTAAACTGCATGACCATATGCTACACTCTAAATTTCTGAAAACGATTACTGTAGCCCTTAATCTCCCATAATTCACGTGAAAGCACCGGTGTAGGGGAAACAAAAATTGCTAAACATAAGGAAATTGAATCTGCCCTTGTGGTTTGGTGCACATAAACTGTGCCTATTTGTGATCGTCCTTCAGTCCCCCCCCCCCCCTTCCCACCCTGCCCTTTTGTCTGTCCTCCTGTCCGGGTTTTTTTTTATTATTTTTTTTTTGCACGAGGAACAGATGTATAAGCTTTAGTTTGGGATTTGTTTAAAACCTTGTAGCGTGTGGCTCAATGGCAACCCGGACCACTGCACTGTGACTGACGTTGGCGCTAATGACCTAGCTGTCGACGCGCCATTAAGCCGCAATGCCCCCCCCCCCCCAAGTTTTTTTTTTTTTCAAAAGTATATTGCGCCTCGGGTTTGAGTTTCTGTCAACGGTACTGAATGCTTTCTTAGTTAAAATTAATTAAACTTATTGCAGATCTCAGTCGATTTTCTGTATACCACGTTGCCCGCTTTTTTACTGTAGAGAGTTAACGTCATTACAGGTGATCTCAGTTGATTTCCTGCCTACCGCGCTGGATGCTGTCTTACTACAAATAATAACGGCATTGCAGTTGATCTCAGTTGATTTTCTGTCTACGATATTGACGCTTTCATACTGTAATGAATTAACGTAATTTGCAAAGGATTACTTTTACTTTTACTTTTCAAATTTACTTTTCCGTCTGCCGTGCTGGATGCTTTCTTACTACAAGGAGGAGGGTGGATATGAAATTAAGGGTCACGGTAAGATCTATGTTATTTCATACTGCAAGTTATTAACGTTATTGCAGTTGATCTCAGTTGATTTTCTGTCGACCGTGTTGGATTCTTTCTTACTACAGGGATGAGAGTGGATATGAAATTGTGTGGCACGTCAACACATACATTATGTCTTACTATAAATAATTAACGTCATTGCCGGTGATCTCATTTGATTTGATTTCTACCGTGCTGCATGCTGCATACTGTCTCACTACAAATAATTAACGTCAATGCAGATGATCTCAGTTGACGAAGCAAACCGTCTGCATTAAAGGCTTGGGGATGTGAGAATACAGTATACCTTGAGATATAACTCATCTGAAAAAGAAAGAAAAGGCCTAAAAACCTAAATGCCACAACCAAGGAGGGAAAGCAACGTGTTTATTGGCCTCAACATTAGAAATAAAACTTGTTTGCTTGCCCTAATTGTATATTTCCCTCAGTAATTACCTAACGGTCAGACTGAGAAAAGGTTGAACAGTTCCCACTTTGATAGCGCAATGATTTTAGAGCACCCGGTTTTCGTCCTGGGTACGAGTCCCATAGTCAGGGCCGCCCGGTGGGGCAAGGTGGCCAGATGGTTAGCATGACCGTCTCCTGTGCCAGAGGTCCCAGGTTCAAATCCGGCCTCAACCACCCCTGGCCTTTTCGGGCAGAGAAGGGTCCAGTGATGTCTCGTGCTCATGTCGATTGTGGCATGTAAAAGAACCTAGGATTTCCGATAGGATTTACCTAGCTAAATTGATCCTCTCTCCTTCTGGCGCCATGGCTAACGCTGGGTGCGCGTCAAAAAGCTACAGTTAGGGCCGCCCAGAGGTCTAATGGAGCTTACGGCTCCAAATTTTCTGTGGGCCCCTTCACACCTTTCTGTGGGATTAGTATGGTCAAGGCCCGTGGCCAAAGATTTTTTTTTCACTTTTTTCGCTTTTTTTTTTGCCTTTTCATGTTAGTAATAATAGAGTAGCCTACTATGGGCACGGCGCAAGCCAGGGCCTGTGTGCAACTACTGAATAAACTCAATGCCCTTTTTGCAGTTTTATTTTTTAGTTTGGGCCCCGTTGAAGCACGGGCCTAGGGACAGAAGCCACATGTTCTTCTTCCCCCTCTGGTCAGCCCTATCCATAGTGGCAGTCTTTTCTTTCTTTCTCTGATTAGTGTATCTGATTCTCAGAAGACCGATCTTTAATACAGACTGTTTGATTCGTTAACCATTTACCTATTGTGATTTTTCTTTATAGATCTCAGTTGATTTTCTGTCTATCACGTTGCACATTTTCTTACTATAAATAAATGCCGCCATTGTAGATCATCTCACGTGTTTTTCGGTGCGCCAGGTTAAACACTTTCTGAATAAAAAGAAGTATCGCTATAACAGGTGATCCCAGTTAATTTCTACATACCGTGCTGTACGTTTTCTAACCATAAAAAATTAAGTTCCACTGGGGTCTGTTGTATTGTTGGCCTAAAGTCAGATTTGTTTAAGTAGGCTATGGGGTCAAATAACCAATATGTTGACGTGCCTTTCCTTCCCATTTCTTGATTGCGAATGATCTAGTCTAAGTTGAATTTCAGCGGAAACGTTTTTACCTCAGAACAAACATGAATGTTTGTTTTCATTCTGCACCAATTGCTTATATTACCGCCTTCAGCCTTTTTTCTTCCTTTCTCTGGGCTTAATTCGGAAGCGCACCTTGACTCACCATGTGTTTCCAATGGGTTTAGTTCTCACAGTTACAGACCCGGCCACCACGAACGCAGCTTTCTAACAACAATGGAAAGGCTTTAGAAAGCAGAGTGATGACGCAGTCGGCGATGCGGACGGTCGACTTTCCGTGCGACTTAATCTAACGTCGCTTTTAGTCCAAAATGTATAGGCAAAATAAAACACGAGTTCCTCGCTTGGCGTTAAACCCGTGCGTCATTAAAATGCGTACAGCAAGACAAAGTCAAGTGAAGAAATTTATAACTATGATTTAATATTCAGCTGGATTACTTGTTATTCTAGGAGGGAAAAACGTTGCTCTGTGGTAGTACGCAAGCATAGGCAGTCAAGAATTATGTCACTTCTAAGTAGTGTTTTAAAACGGAAACAAAACTATGTGAAGAGGAAGCCGTACAATTAGCCCACCCTACAACATTTTGAAAGTGATGTTGTTTGCGTAGTTTTCCCGAACTGAGAGTAAGTAGGCCTATAGTCTTTTATCATGATGGTGCACTATACACGTTCGTTACCAGAAAAGGTCTTAGGCTACTTTTATCTCTCAGTGGCGTGCACAGAATGGGGGCAGGGAGGCACTGCCCCTGCCTTTTTGGAAAATTCCCTTTTTGTAGAAAAAAAAATGGCCTTTTGTGTCGACCTTTGCTGGAGTGGCAGTGCCCGAGCAAGGGCCTAAATGCCTAGAAAAGGCATAAAAAAGGCTTAAAAAAGACACAAACAAAGTCCTAGAAAAAAATGTCCACTAAAACTTACTGTGGCCTTTTACTAAATGTTGCCCCTGTCCTCTCGGGGCACGTTACCGTGTGTCTTGAATATTTTCTGAAATGGGATTTTGCAATGCTACGTTTCCAATTTGGGTCGCAACATCACCACACGGTGATTATCAGATCCGACTCAAAACCATCAACGGATGAAAGTACCTGCTAAACTTTCACCATGGCCAATATGGCTGCCACTAACTACATCCTCCCGTTTCCGACCACATAACATTAAATTTAATGTTGACCCCAGCTGACCCCTATCGCGAATTCATCCAAGTCTGATTTCTATGAAAGTATCCTACCAAAGCTTGCAGCTGTCATGTGACAATGATAGCTTAATAATGAAAGATAAAGAACGCGGTCTGAGAGTGCACCTTAGCTACCTAAACACTAGCGTGGTTCTTGATTATAAAAAAAAAATTCTGTTGATGGCTCCTTTTAAAACAGAAAGATTAAAAGCAGTGACACGAAATAATTGGAAAAATATACTCCGACGAATTTCTGTTCTTAAGATAGTTTATATGAAACTTTTCGTCGTATTCCCATTAACCTTTACGTTATTTAGAGTGGTTTGTGGCTTTTACTGCCCATTTTAATCTGGAAATACGTTATTACATATGCAGAGGGGACCAAATAGCCTCTTCTGGCAGGCTTGTTTGTCTGTGTACATGGGTGATCTTGATTTTGGCTTACGCGGTCAAATGAATTAAGATAAGCCCACAAAAATGTTTTGAAAATAAACTGAATTCTGTTTTATAAGCACAAACAGGTCAAAATAAACTTTTATAAATTATGCAAGCCGCAGCGTGACAATCGGAATAGATGCACCGAGAACACAAACATAACAAAATAAAGAAAGAAAAATTTTTCAGTAAAACATTTACGTTGTTGAAAGATTTTATAAAACGCTTACCTCGTAGAAATTCGGACGTCATCACCTATACGTAACAATACTAAAGCAAGATGTCGAATATAGCCCTTCGCGTTGGTAAAATATTGATTTAGCATTCTTTTAGCTGCTTTTTTACGACGCTCATTTGTATAATATAACTACAAATTAGGGCAGGTAATCTTAATATTTCAAACCACACGCCAGCCCCCTTTTGTTGATGTTTGTTTTTTAACGCTACATTATTCATTCATTCAGCAGTAGCCTACGCCTACATCAATTAAACCAATAAATTGAAGAGAGTGAGGGGGAAAAACCAACCATTGCTTACTCTCCGTGTCTTTATAGCCCGCTTTAATTGCCGTAAACAGATCATCCCCTAACGATAGTTTACGCACCTCCTGCCGATAACATCTCGATAACATGCCCAAGTACCTGTAGTTGAATAAAATGGTGCCATTGCGTTTTTAATATACGTCGTACAGACGCAATAAATTTTTATGGGGAGCATTTTTTTTCTCTCCTACCATCCTATTCGGTAAACCTGAGCCTAATTGAAAACACGCACAGACGCACACACACACGGTAGGAATCGCCTGACCACCTACACACACACACACATATACATGCCGAGTGTGATTAGTATGCTCGGGGTGGGGACGGGCTAGGGAGAAGAGCAGGAGCACGTTTTTCGGTCGGCCCCGAATATGCGTAATGGCGGAACTGGTGGCGCCCTCTGCAGCCAAAAAGACGAACTTGTGCGTGCGTCGCTCGGTTGAAGCGTCGTTGAATCCCCCGTAGAATCAGTTCTGATTGGATTCTCTCCTTCTATGGGTTCATCAAACACGTGTCTCGTGAGAAGAAAATGTTTTTTTGGCGGACATCGCAACGGCTCCAAAATAGAAATATAAAATTGAACCGCGCACTTCTGTGGAAATAGGAAAGGGATTGAGAGGAGCACAAGAGGCGTCAAACCCTTTTCGGTAATTCTCTTTCTTTGCCAGGCGCCTACAGATTGATTCCTGAAAAAAGGCAAGGAAACCCCCCCCCCCCGAACCCCCACCCCTCCTGTCACCCCATTTTCACCACCGGCGTGAAATAAAAGCGTGAACATTTTTTTTACAGTGATTTATAGTATTAAAACAACATTCTAAACATATTTCGTTGCAAATTGAAACTAGTTTTGAACAGGCCGAATTTGATTAAGATTCGATCTGCGTAGGAGTAGAAATTAAAAACAGAAATAAAACTTTGATTTTTAATACGCAGTTAAACCATGCGCAATGGCTGTTTGCCGTGACGTCACCATGAGTTAGCCAATGACGAACGAGAACAACGGCTGTTTGGCCGTCGGATTGGACTAGCCCAGTCACGTGATATGCACGTCACACCAAACAGCCATGGGGCGTGGTATGGTAATCGAAAAATATCAAGAGGAAGGACTATAAGGAGTTAGAGGACCCTAATATGTCTGAACTCATTATTAGTGGTTCCCACAATTACTTAACAATGAAGACACAATTGCTATTGGGTGTGAGTGAATTACTTGTTTCATATCAAAAACCAAAACTGGTAAAAGGGGACGCCAAGTTCCGAATGGTTCGGGCTTTCAAAGGAGTGATATCAACACACCAAAACATTCGCCAAGTTAATCGCATAGCTTAACAGTTCGAAGGTTAAATGAAAACTAGTACATTGTTACTTTCGGTAGCAATGTTCAAGTTTTCATTTAACGTCCAAACTATTATTCGGTACGATTAACTTGGCGAATGTTTTGGTGTGGTGATATCACTCCTTTGAAGGCCCGAACCGTTCTCAACTTAGTGACCTCTTTATAGGTTTTTGGTTTGGTTTTAATTTTGTTGTAATTTGTTTTATGTAGTTAGTTTTGGTGTGTTGGTATCACGCCTTTGAAGGGGCGAACCACTCTCAACTTGGTGGGCTCTTTATATTACCAGTTTTTGGCTTTGTTTATTTTGCTTTGTTTTTACAGTTGGTTTATTTTACGTGGATTGGGCATGAATACAATTTCCTTGCAACGTTGTTTAGATTTATCGTGATACACTAGTGTGTGTCTAGGCACGCGCATCAGTATACACGTTCTCATTGTCCGAACTTTGGCCGTTGAATGAGAGACGATGCCGACAATACTAACAATGGTTATAACAATATTTTCGTACTTACGCGCCCTCCCTCGCCATCCACGTTACGCCCTCAGGCTCCAAATCATGAAAGGTACGTAGTTCATATTGTACTGCACCCATTCGTCCAATTTCATAGCTGGAAGCTTTCCCGTTATCTCGGTATCGATGAATAATCACCCTATGTGATTTAACATGGGGATGAGCGGACTAGCTAGCTAGCTAGTTAGCTAGGTATGTAACTAGTAGTAACACATTTTCAACGTTATTGATGGTCAGATTTTGAATTGAAAGCAGCTTAGCTGGCATTCCTACACGAGTTAATTTTTGTCAGGTGGGTCTCGATTTCATCACAATTTAAGCTTTTGTACCGCATTAAAATTTTTCCCCAAGTAGCTGAAATGTGCTCAACTATGCTTCAACATATAAGACACCGACGCTATGGCGTCGCGTTACAATGGTTCACAACCTCGACAATTGAATTGATGGGATGTTTGTTGTGATGTTTGTTGCCTAACTTGGTGTGTCTTGATTTTCACTAAAATTATCTACGGCAATACATTGCGGGATTGGCACTCCAGACTTGGCACTCGTCTTGTCGCCGCAATCTCCAAGAAGAGGTGGTGTTGGTCCATTTACGTATTGGTCACACCAACCTAACACATTGCTTCCTTTTGAGACGGAATTTCCTTCCTAAATGTCATTGCAGTCACCGGCCACTTACGGTCCATCTTATGCTTGTGGAATATCACCATCTTGATGGTGTTCGTGACCGTTTCCATCTATCACGAGACTTGGCGCATCAATTGTGCAATGAGTCTGTCGTCCTGTCCGGGGGTTGTTATTTTTTGCAGGCGATATGTGACAAGATCTAGGTTTGGGTTTGCTTAACATCTCTGTAATGTGTGGCGCAGTGACAACTTGTTCCACTAAACTGTAACTGAAGTTGGTGCTGATGACCAGACTTACTCACTGTTTCCTTTTGAGGGTGGTTATCCCCTCCTGAATGTCATTGATGTCGACGGCCACTTACGGTCCGACACTCGGTTGTTGATTGTCACCATTTTGATGATGTTCGTCGCCGTTTCCGTCTTTCGCGAGACATAGCACGTCAATTAGGCAATGAGTCTGTCCTCCTGTCCGGACTTTTATTTTTTTTATTTTTGCAGGAGGTACAGAACTATGATAAGATGAAGATTTGGGGGCTTGTTTAACATATCTGTAACGCGTGGCGCAGTAGCACCCCGAATCACTGCACTGTGTGACTGAAGTTGTCGCTAATGACCTTCCTGTCGACGCGCCATTAAGCCTCAATCCCCCTCCCCTGATGACCTAGCTGTCGACGCGCCATACAACCTCAGCACTCTCCCCCCCCCCCCCTAAAGTCTGGGGACCCCAAAAACTTCACCTACTTGAATTCCCTGTGCCTCAGTTATACTCAAATTAACTTCTTAACAATGAAACCAGAGTGTTGCTAGGTATGGAAAAGGCTGCATTTCAGCGCAGTCTGAATTTTCATCATTCAGCCTGTAATTATTAGTAGGAAAGCATTAACCGTTTGCGTAAGTGAATAGCAGTATTTTTCGAGGTTAATGTCTATCAATGTTGCAATATAACCCAATTACGCAACTGGGCTGAGTACAATTATAAAACAATTGTACTTAACAGGGATGAGACCAACTTTCCGGAAGTATCACACATTCTGAAGGGTATCTCCAGGGAACTAAACTGACACCAATAAGTCTTACCCAAATTCTCTTGCCCTCACCAAGATGACTATAGGAAAGTTACTGCAGGAAATACGGTTCAAAGCCACAATTTACTTACAGGGATGAGATCAAATTTTCGTTAAGTATCACATATTCTGATGGGTATCTCCAGGGAACTAATACCAATAATAAACAATAATACTGGCAGCATCATAGCTCGTTCGCATCAGTGCAGTTAATTGGCAACCTGCTATTAAGCAGAAGAACACATAACTAAGTCGTGGGGGGAGAGGGGCTCAGAGAACGCGAGCAAGAATTTTATAGAGAAATGTTGTGATTTCCCGTTTGCATGAAAATATTATGATTTCCCATTAGCAGTAGGCCAAACTTTCATTAGATTTAGTTAGATCCAGGGTTAAGAGACATAGAGGCCTAGATCCCGTTTGCATGAAAATATTGTGACTGGAAAAACATACAACGTCATTAGTACTGTGCTCCTTTGTTGAAACCACAGTTTGAATCATCACTTATACAGACAATTCCGTCTGACAGACATACAAACAAACAAAAGAAATAAGATTATCGAGATTCCCAATGCAGACGTCAATACCATTGCGCGCACACACACACACACACAAACAAACATACAAAAAAAACCAAATATTACGATCTTAGTTATACAGTATAGATTTAAGCAAGGCTGCATATGGGTCGCATTACTGATGGTCACCCCGTGACATGCATGGTTAAAAGGGAACCTTTTTTCTCTGTTTCATTTCACAGAAATTAATAAAAAGTTGATGCTCGGTTAACACGCTGACTATTTTTCGGATGTCTTCACGTTCGTCACACGTACAAAATTCTTTGCCATGCCTTCTCGTTTTCGTATTTTCCTGGCCTCTGATGAAACCTACTTCAGTAAGAGCCCACAAGAGGGCTGTCAGGCTTTTGTTTTCTCCTCCAGCTTTGTAGTTATCCTGCGGTTCATCTAATATATTACGTGATACTCGGGGGTTAATGGGCTGTAATAATGCAAGGCGCGCTTAGAGATACCGAGAATTTAAGATGATTTGCTGTTCCCCATTAGGACGCACTGTTTTTGCCTAGTGGAGCATCACGCAACACTTCCCTGCACTAAGTTGATTTACTGCTGGGACGGAAGGTTAATTTCGCTAACGTCGTCTCAGCAAATGTTGGATGCACTGCAGTGCCTCGACTGAAATAAATTACCTAGTTTCGATTTCTAACTTCAGTGTTTCCTACAAGATAATAAAGTACGCGAGTTTTATGGGCACTGCCCACTTTCCCCATCTTTTCCCACTGAATTGCTTGACTGATTCACGTGTTAGATAATAGTTTAGTCAAACTGACGTGGTGGCTGCAGTAACTTCACTTTTTGCTTTACTACAATTTTTACATTAGTGGTTTTCAATACTATTTTTCATTAATTCAGTACTTCCTTCTAAGAAATTTCAGTTTCGAAGGTGAAACACCTGCTGTGTAGTGGCGCCTCATTTTTTTTCGTTCTCCGTACACCTCCCCCCCCCCCCGGGGGGGGGGTCACATTAGTAACGGAGAGCTCGGCCCTAAGTGAAAACTCTGAATCAGTTGAACTAATTAAAACTTGAATCAGCTGAATAGGCAGCTGAAAATGTTGAAAGCTAGCGGCATTGAGGATGCATGGAGAGACAATAAAAATGCAAATGACTTGTGTCCGTAGGCTACTACATGGAAAATTAAAAATGGAGATATGAAAATTAGTAATGTTTTTTTTTTTTTTTTTTTTTTTTTAGACAAAACGTTAAAACGAATAAATGGATGGGTATTTCCGGTGGGAGAGAGGAAAGCGAAACATTTAAGGGAGTATTGTTTACGGACAGCAGTGCAGAGCACAGCAGATCTGGCGTCTTGTCTTCTCTTTGGTGTTTGCTAGGGAGTAAAAACAAAATAAATACCGATGCAAACCTATTTCCGTTACCTCTTGGACTTGTGTCAGACCGCCTAACAGATTGAACTCTCAACCAGTAAAAGGGAGGGGGGGGGGGTGGTGAGGCTTAATGGCGCGTCAACAGCAAGGTCATTAGAGCCAACCTCAGTCACAATGAAGTGGTCCGAGTTGCCACTGTGCCACACATTACAGAGGTGTGAAACAAACCCCAAATCTAGATCTTATAGATTTGTACCTCCTGTACCAGTTGAAAGGCTTCGTTCGCACAAGGTGCTTGAAGTATTTGATAGTTCTTGAATTTGTTAATAAAAAATTAAAGACCTTGAATTCGTTGAAATTGTTAGCTATGTTCTTGAAAGTCCTTGAATTTAACTTTTTTCTGTGATTGAAAATAATACCTTAGCTCTTAGCAAGATAAAAGTCAGGCTTTCAGTTCGAGTTTATCGTCTTAAGTTTTGTTGCTCCATGCATTTTTATCGGTGGTTTACTAGGCTGTTAAGTCGGAATCTGGAAGAAAATAGCCTATGAGGAAAAAACCAAACGAGTAAGACCTCGGGGAAAAAAACTTTTCTTAGTGAAACTCGTTCCCCTGTAAGGTGGAATTCGAGCCAAGGCAACTTACGTAACCTAACCTACAACAGCAACACGAAAAAAAAAAAAAAAGTTTTTTCCTCCGGCTATTTTTTCCCGCGTATGATTAAGCCATTCACATTTTAGTGTTTGGTGAGGTGTTGTTGGCTATCCCCATCAAAACTAGGTCTTGTTTGAAGCGAAGCAGCCTTATTTGAACAAGTATGTTGGTTATTAAAATACTTTGAAAAAAATTTTATTGGTCTTGGAAAAGACCTTGAAACATCATATTGGTTTTGGTAAAAAGTGCTTGAAAGTACTTGAATTTTTTGCGTGGAATTTTGTTCGAACCCTGCACTGAGACCGGAGGCCAAAACCTCACCACTCAGTTATAATGATATAGCCATCTCAGGAGCGGCGGAGTTCAGCATTTGGTTCAAATTCCGCTCTGAGGCAGTCTGACATTTAAGTCCAAAAGATAACGGAAATATATTTGCATCAGTATTTATTTATTAGGGAGTACACATTTATGACATAATGCCGAAAATAAAAAAAACTTTCTCCGAAATATAACTTAGGTGTCACCATCATCTCTTTTCACGTTATTTTTTTTTCCCCTTAAGGTGTTCTCGATGGGCTGGCTGTTGGTGATCCTAGGGTCCTTGCCTGACCTGTTGCTGTTGTGACAAATTGTTATTATTATTATAAATAAACGAACATAAATCGCTGGAAATAATATTAAAGAAAATTGGAAATTAGCCAATAGCGAAAGTCATACGCTAGAAATACCGTAGTTCAGTAAGCCACCTTTACGCACTTACGTTTCGTCGGAGTGGGATGACCCGGATTCGAACCGGCTACCTAGTTCGCCCCAAGATCACTTGCATCGCGCCTTAATCGCTATGGCCACGTCCTCCAGCGGCATAAAGATAACTCACTTAACCCGTTATTCTAGTGTATGATTTTCGATATTGGTTAATTTCCAATTTTCCTTAATATTATTTCCAGCGATTTATGTCTATTTAGTTCTCCTTTATTTAGCCTTGTGAGTGTATGATTTGTCTTCCCTCTCCATTGTCTATGGCTGAGTGAATTTCGGTTGAATGGAGCCCTGGTCACGGTTGTGACCTTAATAACGGGTTCAGCAAGTTAGTTTTATGCTAGTGGAAGATGTGGCCATAGCGATTAAGGCGCTATGCAAGTGATCTGGGGGCGAACTGGGCAGTTCGAATCCGGGTCATGCCACTCCGACGAAACGTAAGTGTATAAAGGTGGCTTACTGAACTACGTTATTTCTAGTGTATGATTTACTCTATTGGCTAATTTCCAATTTCCTTAATATTATTATTATAAAGCATTCGGGTCAAAAACTAAGTCCCCACGTGCGTCAAAAGCTTTGTGAGGGGGCCCCGGGGACTCCATGCAAAGCGAGCTGCAACAGCCCAGTGGTCAGCGTCCTCGTCTCCAAACCAAGTGAATGTCGGTTCGAATCCCACGACCGACCCAACTATCTTACGGGACTTGAAAAAAAAATCACCAGAAATAATTCAGTAGTGGAAGGGTTAAAAATTTGTTACACACAGTAAGACACAAAATAATTCACTAGCTCATAAACAGAGATATTTGAAGGTATCAATAATTATACTAAGTCGATAATCAATTCTAACACGACAAACTGGTAATTCGTTTACTGAAAGGAAATGTCAAAAGGAGTGTTTCACATTTAACACAGGAAAAATACTTCCCCTTCCCCTCCCTACGCCCCCACAGTCGTTTCATCGTTGTTTCAACGGCCTTTGTCTTTCTTTCTTACTGAAGCGCCTTGCCAGGAAATTAGAAGTTTGCTTTTTTTTTTAAGTCTGTCATCATACAGCCTACATATTTCCACTCACTTTATAATGAGATTTCCTGTTTAAGCAACCTCTCCCGCCTAAAACACAATGAAAAAAAAAATTCACGATCACCGTTGCACGGCGAATTTCAGCAGGTGTTGCGTCGCACAAAACAGCAGGTGGGCTACGGGTTTGTATATCTGTGTATATCTGAAGCCGTGTCCGGTGGTAGAATTTTACTTTAAAGGTGTACTCCTTCTTAATTTCTTCATCCCCAGAAAAAGAATTTAGGTTTGCAAAACTGAAAAAGTTATATAGGTAGGCTAACGTTTGTAAGGACAGCACAAACTGCAAACTGTGTCGACTGCAAAGTAAAGGCTCGTCAACTACAGAAAGCAATCGTTGAAGCAAAATTTATTCAGCTGTATTAGGAGGCGGTAACTCACTGCATCCTATGATGGAAAGTAGGATATCCAGTGCCGCAAATTTCTGAATCTGAAAAATCCGTGTTCGGTAAAATACTGAAAGATATGGTTTCGTAAGGTAAAAATAAATAGAAAAACTTAACCTATAAGTCAAATTTCTAGCCTATCTTTTAAATCTTTGCCTTTGGAGGTAATGCTCAGAGGCGTGCACAGGAGGGGAGCAAGGAATCATTGCCCCTGTCATTTTGTAAAAAGCCCTTTTTGGAAAAAAAAAACTGGCCTTTAATGCCGACAATTGCTGGTGTAGTGGTGCTTGAGAAAGGGCGTAAAGGTCTAAAGAAGCCTGCCTAAAAGAGCAAAAGAAAGAGAAAAAAAGGGGGGCAGAAAAGGGTAAAAAGACAGCCCCAAAAAAAAGTCCCTAGAAAAAATATCCACTAAAACTTACCGTGCCCTTTTACTGTAAAATGCCCTGCCCTCTCGGGGGTTTCTCTGCACGCAACTGGTAATGTTAGTCGGATGAATTGGTTTTCGTTAAGTTCTGAAACAAAAATGCAATCTAAGAATATGATAGAAGTGTAAACATATCAATAAAGTTTTGTTTGCAGAAAACGTAATAAAAAGCTAACTTTATTAAAATGTGTGTTGGCTAACCAATGTTTAGTTATTAGTTATTGTTGGCCGAGCGAGGGAAGCAAGCGAGGTCGAATACTCGACTGAAATTGGATTTCGTTTGTGGGTTTATCTGTTCAAGACACGAAATGTTTGTAATTTTATTCTGATTGGGTAGAACTTGCCTGGTTTTAGTGTATGAAATGCACGATTCTATGCGTTTTATCAATGTTGCTGAATTCAAAGTTTATACGATTCTTATGCCACGAGCTATCGTAGAGACAGTGACTTTAAGTCTTTACTTTACTCTGTATCAATGCCGTAAATCTTCACATATGTTTTTCTGTTGTAGAATGTTTTTTTTTTTAATTCTATACTGTCAATCCATACATCATATATATTTTTATTTTTGTTGTTGAATAGAAATTTAATTAACATTGTCACTTGAAATCAAGCAGTAGTTTTTTTATTCTTAGCTTGCTGGGACCAGGACGGTTTGTGCTTGTTAGTTTAACATTATATAATTGTGGTATAAATTTCCTTAATTTATTTATTAAATTAATAATATCCTGTTTAAAATGTCATTCATTATTAACATACATTCCTATATATTTTGTTTTTTTTTTTTTTTAGTTTCTGATTCTTTACACGTTATTTTACAGCAGTGTTCATTTCTATTTTTTTTCAATAGTACGCAGTTTTCAGTATGATTAATTATGTTTTTAATAATAATAATAATATCTTTTTAATCAGTATGATGCAGGACTCTCAGAGAGCTTGTTTGTGCACTGGTGCAAAACATGTAGAACAGTCATCATATAAATAATCTTAAAAAAATCACTGTACATACTATTAAAAGCTATTGTTGCTCTCATAAGACTCTTAGAAAAACAGCATTTACAATCAAATATATATCTTTGGTTGCTGTTCATGATAAAATGTTCAATATACGCTCAACCAAAAATTCCACGTTTCAATGCTTAAATTGGAGAATTTTCAACTGCTTTTACTATCAGTCTTCTTCAGGCAATGGTCTGGACTGCTCGCACTTCCACTTCCCTGAATACTGATAGTAAAAGCAGTCGAAAATTCGCAAGTTTTAAGCATTGAAACGTGGACTTTTTGGTTGATATAACAAATCAGTTTGCAGTTTGCCTTCGAGGCTGATGATTAAAAATGGAAAACCAGTACAATGCACGTAAAATAAACAATTTACAACGTTTCAAAGCAATCCCCGCTTCGTTATCAAGCAATAAAGGGTACGTTTAAGAAACCAAGGTCAAGTGAAACACTTTAAAATCCATAAAAACGTAAAAACTCGAAGCTCAAGAATAAAAATAATAAATAAAATGGACCTAATGCACTTCGAAATTGCCAGTAGGTAACCAGACCTCTCGCCTGCAGAAGACGTCAGGTTTGTGGTGCACAAGGCCCTGAAAGGGATCTGTGGATCCATGGAACGACTCTCGCCATCATGCTGCAGGATACCTTGTGGAGCTAGCAAATGAGACCCAAGAGAGAAAGCTTTTGAAAGCGTTGAACTGGGGCCATGCCCAGTGCATGTTGAGGCTCATCGGACCTTAAACAGCAACAAGGAAGTCATGGCGTGCTTTGACTTGAAGGGTCTCAGTGATGAAGCCATCCTGGAGGAACTCAGGTCTCAAGACATTATGGTTGTGAGACGGTTGATGAGAAATGTTGAAAATGACATCCAGACAACTAACACCTTTTTCCTGATCTTTCACACTTCGATTCCGCCACAGCACATCACTACGGATTACCTGCGGTTGGAGATCAGACTGTTACGAGGCGGTGTTACCACTGTCAATGCTTTGGGCACGCCAGTGTCTCGTGTATGGGTAAGCCTACCTATGGTTGCTGTGCTCAGGCAGCCCACGTAGGTGCTGACTGTGCTGGCCTTGAAGAATGTGTTAAGTGCGGTGATCAGCACAAGGCCTCTTCATGGTAATACTGTAGAGGAGCGTCGAGATCAGGAAATAGAAGTGAAGGATGGACTTTCCTACTCGGAGGCCCGGAAGAAGGCAAAGCTATCGCAGCAGTGCTAACTTGATCTTTTACACAGGTCCCCAGAGTGCCAACACCTGGCCCGGTTCGTGAGTATGCTGACTTGGTAGATTTGTGCACTGAACTCAGGTCTTTGACGAGGATGGTGAGTAAGCTGCTTAACATATTGACCCAGCAGCATCCATTATTGCAGGGTATTTTGGGTCTATTGGTCCCAGCATCTGCCCTCCCATTGACGTCTATCCAGCCTGCTACTGCTATTGTTACCAGGCCAGTGAAAGCATCAGTAAAGCCTCCACCCAGATGGAGTGCAGCAAAGAAAGCGACAAAGAAGAGGGTAATTGCCAGTAAGGTCTCGACGCTGCCAGTGAAGAAGTCACCACGAGTCATGAATGAGAACTTAAACAACCAGACGGCTGAGGGGACCACTGAATCCCGTCAACAACTTAATCCTCCTTTGCCGATGGAGCAGGGAAAGATTTGTTGCTCCAATTCTCTGGAGCTATTTCCTCCTTCCGAGGACAACTTCGTCCAGGATCTCACCGCATCTTTGGATTCAGGTAAGAATTCAGATGTATTCGAGTTGCCACGAGGAAGGTTAAGGGGAAGAATTAGATCTTAAACCTGCCAATTGTACTACGCATACCGTTCAGTGGAACTGCCAAGGTTATCGGACCCATGCAGAAGAGATGAGGTTGCTTTTGTTGCACTGGCAACTTCTGTGCTGCTGCCTGCAGAAGACTTGCTTTAAGTTGTCAGATAATCCAGTTTTTTAGAGTATACTCTATCTACAATCTGGATGAAGACCATGTGCCACGTGCGCATGTTGGAGTTACAGTGTTGGTTCACCAGTGTGCCTCTGTTCACTGGATTTCACGCGGTAGCAGTTCGAGTTTCTTTCAAATTGGATCCCGCACATGTCCATAAAGACGAGACGGGGCCCAGCCCCGTAGTGGACGCTGACTCGCGGGCAGGCAATTTGAGTTCGAAGGCGAGCATTGTGTGTACTTAACGTCAGCCCAACCAATGACAAATTTTGTGGCCTTTATGCACTGCCGTGCTCGTGCCAGGTATGTCATATGTGAGGCCAGCCGTCCTTCGTGATCGCACGTTCCACACCATCACAACAAGTATAGAAGAAAATACACTAAACCTCTGGGAGGAATGAGTCTTACCTTGTGGTTTAGCTACGATTGGTAAATGTTGTGATCACTTCCGTGGCGGATATCATCGATTGTCTTGCACCTGTGTTTGCGCAGGAGTCGAGTGATAGCCACTACGATCCTGGTTTCCTTGAGATTAAGCATAGAGATGAGACCCATTTTCTTGACTTTCATTCTGAAGACCTTGAGGATTACAGCCTCCCATCCATCAGGCAGGAATTCGTTTCAGCTTTAGCCTAGTCGAGCGATTCCAACCCTGGGGCTGATGAATATCCACTGCCAGCGTTTGAAGCATCTGTTGCCAGCTTTTGAAACTTTCAGCCTCGGCGATGTTCAACCGTATGTGGGCAGAGGGCTCTATTCCAGCTGGATGGAAGATGGCAATTGTTATCCTAGTTGAAAAACCAGGAAAAGATCTGAGTTTGCTTTCCAGTTCTCGCCCAATCTCTCTGACTAGCTCTAGCTCTGTCTGTAAACTGATGGATCAGTGAAAGGGTTTGTCTGGGTGCTGGAGTCACAGGGATTCTTATCCACATCACTGTATGGCTTTCGACAGTTTTTGGTCTCCTACCAATCATCTGGTTGCCTTTGAATCAGATGTGAGGGAGGCTTTTTTGCCTGCGGCAGTATATTATTTGAGTCTTTTTTACTTGGACTTACGACATGACGTGGCATTACTGGATTCTTCATGACCTCTGCAATATTATGGCTTCAGGGTATGGATGCCACTGTTCATTTCGCCTCTTCTCTCGGGCTGTTCTTTTCGTGTTCGTGTCGGAACAATTATTTCCTGCCTGTGTGTTTTAGAGAATAGTGTTCCTATCCTCAGTATCATTATTTTTTCCATAGGTATCAACCACATTGCCTTGTATGCTGCTGTTGCCCAGTCATTGTTTGTTGATGACTTCAGCCTTCGTTTTCGGGCAACTCGTATGCAGACCTACGAGCGGCAGCTGCAGCTGCCAATTAGCAAGATCCAGAGCTGGGCAGTCAATAATGGTTTTCGGCTTTCCCCAGACGAAACAGTGTGTGTCCAGTTTGCTATCAACAAACACTGCACTCAGATCCGCGGCTGCACTTGGGACATGCACAAATACCTGTGGTCTCACCGTTTTCTGGGCCTGGTGTTCGATTAGGTTTTCTTGGCTTCCAACACCCGCGCCAACTTAAAGAGAAAAGCTTCCGGGCCCTGAACATCCTATGCATTCTGTTGGGCACTTCATGGGGTGCGGTTTGCACTGTGATGCTGCGCCTCTATCAAGCACTTGTACTCAGCAAGCTAGATTAAGCTTGCATGGTTTATGGTTCAGCAAGTGACTCCACCCTCCAGATGTTAGGCTCTGTACACCACAGTGGCCTGTGTGTGGCGACTGGAGTGTTTTGGTCATGTCCAGTGGCCAGGCTGTATGCTTAAGCCTCAGAGCCTTCTTTGGCAATCTGCCGGCAGTAGTTGCCATTCAAGTATGCTGTGCGAGAGCTGCTATGCAATCCAGTCCTGCTTGCCCTATGATTTTGGACGAGTCTTGAGAGTAGATTCGGGGTGGGTAAAGATGATTTGCGTGATAGGCTGCAGACGTCCGGTTACGAGATTGTCCTTCAAATGCCTCATGTCTTGAGGCCTGGGTAGATGCCAGTAACCCCTTCGTGTATCCCAACTGGCATTTTTACCTTTTGTCTGGCAGTCCCCTCAAGGAGGAGGAGGAGTTCCAGCGGCTCTGTTATCAGTACACCTGATATTGGTGGCTGTTCACTGATGGGTCAAAGTCAGAAGTTGGCAAGCACGTGCTTGGGTACATGATGGGGTGACCATTTCCCATCGCCTTCCATCAGGAATATTCTGTATCTTCGGCGGAGCTTTTGGCACTTGGTCTTGCTGTTGAATCGATCCTTGACTGTCAGGGCATGCATTTTATAATTTTCATTCTTTGCATAAATGCCATGGAGTCCTTGGCATCATACAACTCCCAGAACCCCTTGACACAGCAGATCCAAACTCTGCTTTCCCCATGCCTGGCTAGCAGAAGAAGGTGATTTTCTGCTGGATCCCAGCCCATGTTGGGATAACTGGGAGTGAATATGTTGATGCAGCTGAAAAGGGGACCTTTTCTGGTCATCTCGAAAGGGATCTCAGCCTTCTTCCCTCAGACGCTTTTCCAACTCTTCGCTTGATGTTGCACGGTGCTTGGCAAGTCTTGTGGGACAGACAAAATGGTAATAAATTGTGAGCTACAAAAGGTACCGTCAGGGTTTGACACTCATCTTGTCGCCGCAGTTGCCGACAAGAGGTGGTATTGGCCTGTTTGCTCATTGGGTACACCAACCAAACACATTGTTTCCTTTTGAGGGGGAATTCCCTTCTGAATACCATTTTTGTCATAGGCCACTTGCAGTCCGTCATGAGCTTGTGGAATATCACCACATGTGTGATAAGATCTCGATTAGGGGTTTGTTTAACATCTTTGGTATGTGTGCCGCAGTGGCAACCCAGACCACTGCACTGTGACTGAGGTTGGCGCTAATGGCCTAGCGGTCGACGTGCCATTAAGCCCCAATTCCAATCCCCCCCCCCCTTCCCGCCTGCTAGTACAGGTGAGAAGCGAGGATGGGATTTTATTTCACAAAAAACAATACAAATTAAGGCCAAATCTAAAACTCTCTGCATTCTCAGGCAATATCCCATTTACACAACCAGATTATGCCCGAAAACTGCGCATTAAAAGAATATTTTCCCATTTTACAAAAACTGGGTAATTTCAATTTCCCCCACCAGGGCGAACCAATACAAATAGTTGAACATAAATGGAGTTTTTAAGTTCTTCTTTGTCTTCTTAGCTGTTTATTTTATTGTTTGATAATGAAGCGGGGATTGCTTCGAAACGTTACAATTTTTTTATTTTATGTGCAATGTATTGGCTTTGCATTTTTAATCGTTACGTCTTAGTGCTTATACTATTTCATTTCAAGGTTAATAGCCTACTTTAAAACTTATATATTTTCTTTTCAACTTGACTTTGACAAAATTATTACTAACAATTAAAAGTATTGCACTTAATAATTGTTTTTAATTGTTTTTTTTTTAATTCCCATAAAAGTTGGTGGGTTCTCTACGGTCGTAGAAAAAAAAATTGTCCTAGAAACTTAGTTTTCTTTTCTTAGGTTTTAAAAAAATAGAAAACCTTGTAAATGTAGTATATTAATTTTGTATAAATTGCAAATATTAATATTAATTGCAGACTTTTGCATTACCACAAAATGTGAAATTCCCGTTTCAAAATAATTCCAGAAATTCGATAGTTTCAGTCGACCGAATTTCTGATTTTAAGACTGACCATCATTTCAGCATTTTTTTCCAAAAAGTTTTCTGCAAATCGCAAAAACCCTATTTAATTCAAATAAACTTGGTTTTTGTTTATTTTTCAATCACGATCTTTCACCCCTGCACCGGGAAAAAAAACAGTAAGTAATGGGACAAGATGGCCTGATGGGTGGGGGTTTAGATTTGATGCGCGTCGAGAGCTATAGGTCATTTGCGCCAACTTCAGTCACAGTGCAGGTCTGATGGTTGAGCACGACTACCTCACATGCCAAAGGTCCCGGGTTCGACCCTGACCTCAACATCCCTGGCATTTTCGGGAAGAGAAAGGCCCTGTGATGCCTCGTGCTCATGTACACTGTGGCATGTAAAAGATCCTAGGAATTTCCGATTGGAATTACTTAGCAAAATTATTATCCATTTCGCCTTCTGCACCATGGCTTCGGCTGGGAACGCACCAAACCTGTTAAGAATACGAAGTGCTGACATGGTTGGCCCTTCACCTAACCGTTCATGAAATTAAATTATATTATTAAACATCTGTTTTTTCCTATGTTTACGAAATGCACTGGAAATAAATCTGGCCGTAATAATTAGTAGGATATTTTAAACCAGTCATCACGAATTTTTCGAACTAATGGTAATCTTAAACTTGTGAGTTAGGTATAGCTTACAGATATAGATTAAATTGCTTAAAGTACACAGTGTGCGTGATGGTAGTACACATTCTTTGTACAGAATGCTGTCACTACACAAACTGTGCACTGCTCATACACAACTTGTGTCCTGGCTGAGCTGGTGCACAAAGATGTGGACTGTCAGTGCACAGCGTCCTCCAAGAGTTCGGCAAGCCAAATATAAGAGTACGAGTGTCAGTGCACAGTCTTCAGAGATTAGGTAACGTCATAATATTATAAAATCAACAATACTTAGAATACTAACTTATTACCCTATTTCATCCCGACTATTGTTAAAACGATGCTGTATAAATCCCATATTTGTACGGCTGCAACAATGCTCAACAATGGTTGCATACTTATTCTGCACACTTACTTTGCACACTTTTAGTATTCTTACAAGTATGACCGTCTTTATAAAACATGCTACTTTGGATCACTACTTTGGATTTTCCAACAGTGTTACATTCTAATCCTCCAGCATTATCTTCTTTAATAAATACAACAGTTCTACCGTCGGCATTATTGGTCGGTTCCAAAGTGCCCCTTCAGCAAACAAGGGGGGGGGGGGGGGGATTGAGGCTTAATGGCGCATCGACAGCTTGGGAAACAAGCAAACAAGGGAAACAATATTTTACCCGGTCAGACTGCAACCAAACTTACTAACAATCCCACGTGTAGTGTCCGTTCAAAGCAAATTGTTAAAGCATCGTTTCTCGGAGGAATGGACTGTTGCTTGCTTCTAAATTTCCCCTTCAACGTACAAGGGAAATGAGAAACGAAATTATTGTAACAATACGACGATTGGAACATCATATCAAAGAATACTGTTAAAGCATTGTTGCTCGATTGTTGTTCAAGCTTTCGGAAAACATGGAAAACATGGAAACATTTCTCCCTTCATCCGACAAGGGCATTTCCGTTCGGTGCTGCTACACGAAATGAAGAAGAGTAGTACAAAAGTTATATCATGGTTTTGCAAAAAATGTGCCGGTGTACACCTCCTCGGACGTTGCTCTACCAAAGGAGTGCATTAAATCGCTTACACCGGCCCATTGTTGCAAAATCCGTGCTATAACCATTACTTAGTCATTCGTTTTTAAATTCGGACGCATAGGAACAATGCAGCCATGGCGTAAGACGCGAGCCAACAATACTAAGAATCGTACGCAACAATGCAGCGATGACTCGAACCGTATGCGGTTGGTGTAAGCAAGATAACCAACGCCATCTCTTGAGAGTTCTTGCAACAATCACTTGCTGCGCCACTTCGTGATTGTGGGCAGAACTGAAGCGACATCGTGGATGTCCTATGCTTCCGTCTCTCTGACGAGCGCATTCTGCAAATATTAATTGCAGTAAATGTAGAAAGACGTCAGCATCCCTCATTGACGGAAGGCAGTTATACCGGAGCGTGATGGGAATAAAAATGGCAAAAAGATGCTTCCCTCGGGCCACGTGACTCGGCATCGCGCCATCTCTTGACAGAAATAGAAATCGGCAAAAAAAAAAAAATTTGTCCCAAGCAAAAATAAACACTACCGGGTTATCTTCAGATTCAGACGAATATTTTGGCCAGAATTTTAAAAGAGGAAAAAAAGAGCGGCAGGAAGAATGGAAAACAGAAAAACATGAAGTCGAGGATAAAAATGTTTTTCATAAGCCCTACGTTCTTAGAAAATTCTTTCCGCTATGACCAAGGTAAAACTAGTGCGCACAGGGTGTCAAACACCGTTGCAAATTAAAGAATGACAAAAGATGCTGTGTTTGCAACGTAGGTGGGGCCACTAAAAAATAATAAAATACATTTTTTTTTACAAAAGTATTAAAGCCGTGAGGTGATTCTGTTGTCAAACCCCTTCCCTTGCTTACTAGACGGTAACAGATTTTTTTTTTAATGGTTTATGGAAAACTATGTTTCTATTTTGGGAAGTTCGGTTAAAGGAGTTAACTTTCCAAACTGGTCTTCCCGTAGGATTCACTTTTGCTACATTAGCTGCAAATGTTGTAAATGCATTAATTTCTCCTGTTTTTGCTAAACTTAACTGAAACTTGCAAAGGTTGTTTTACACGTGGGATACTTGAAAATTGTAAGAGGGTATGTCACTTTAAGCAAATATGTATAATACATGGGCACCCGCATTCTGGTTGATTGAGTCAAGTGGGAAGACTAAAACAAAGTCAAGGATTTCAAAAATTGCAAATCCACCCCCCCCCCCCCCCCCCCA
>JAHWFP010181020.1:0-13468 GCA_023313725.1 Lithobius niger | reverse complement strand
GGCGTAAAATGACTACCTGCACTTCTTTAATTTTGTTGGTATTTCACGATAGTGGAAACTTGGCGATGAATACAAGTGAAGGGCAAATTTTTCATACTAAAACTATGTTCAATATGGTATATTATGGTGTCATGGTACTATACCCGCACATGCATCGAGTGCGTCTTGAATTCAGCGCACAGGCAGAATAGACCGCACATCGACGCACATTCAGAGTTGGCAGAATGGGTTTCATATTCCGGCAGATCTGATGGGGGCTGTAGGATGTTGATCGTTCCACGCAAGCGCCCCCCCCCCCCACCCCCCGGTTAGCTCCGACTGCGTACTGCCATATATGTGCTCGATGTACGGCTCGTTTTGGTGTAGCGGCGTTCCATCACACAAAATCTACTTGTGCCGCCCTTAAGAACACGGACTCTATAATGCTTCGACAGTGCTTTACCATAAATACCTCATTTTACTGGGTATCGTGAATACAGAAAATTCGAACCACAACATTAAACTCAACAATAGCAAAAGCTAAAGGTTCAGTGAACCTTCAAAACGGACTTATCTCACATAGGAATGAAGCAACGGTCGAATTAGTTTTAAGCTTGATAATTCTTAAACGCAGTATATTAAGACGGACTACAAATATTTCAGTATTCAGTTCAGTATATGTGCGAGTTGGGGGGGGGGGGGGGGGTGCCACCGCCCCCCCCCCCCACCCCCAGTCAGAACTACCAGGGGCGTAATTTTTTTTTTAATGTAAGAATAGAAAAAAATTCAATAGCCTATTTCAAAAATATTTCATAAAATGACTATACCTACCTGCACCCACTTCATTCTGTTAGTATTTCAAGAAATTGGAAACTTGGTAATGAATACAAGGGAGGGCTAAATTTACTTTAAAACTATGTCTAATATGGTGTATAATACAGTGTCATGGCACTACCACTCGTGCGCCGAGTGCGTCGTGTATTCAGCTCACATGCAGAATAAATCGCAGCCTACATCGAGCGCACATTTGGAGTTTCATACGTATATTCCACCTTAAAATTTATTTACGGGGCGGGGTGTTGAGGCATAATGGCGCGTCGACAGCCAGGTCATTAGCGCCAACCTCAGTCACACTGCGGGTTGCCACTGCGCCACACTTTACAGAAATGTTAAACAAACCCCAAGAGTCCGGCTTATTCAGAGACTGTTGTCAGTAAGATAATTCCAACCAGAAATAAGCAATACTAAAAATATGATTGCACACTAAAAAAAACAAAAAATATATATATATCTTGTACCCACGCTTACTTTAACGTAAAAGACCTTATTGGCTTTTTTCTTTTAGATTTTTATTGTAAAAATCGTTCAAATTTTTATTGTACGTTTGTTTTCGTGTTTTCGAGAGCAAGTTCCACGGCATTTAGGGTCGGAACACATGATTAACACACATTTTATTTATAGGGGACTCACTTTCGGACCGTGACACATAAATGGGGCAAGATGGCCTTATCTATGATAAGATCTAGATTTGGGGTTTGTTAAACACCTCTGTAATGTGTGGCGCAGTGGCAACCCGGACAACTGCACTGTGACTGAGGTTGGTGCTAGTGACCTTGCTGTCGACGTGCCATTAAGCCTCACCCCCCCGCCGCCCCGCCCCCGATACTTGTTAACATGACTATCTCATCTGCGAGCGGTAGGGTTCGAACCTGACCTCTGTCACCACTGGTATTTTCGGGAAGATAGGGGCCCTGCGATGCCTTGTGCTCATGTAGGCTGTGATAAGTAAAAGATCCTATGAATTTCAGATTGCAATTACCTAGTTACTCCTTCGGGAGCTATGGCGTCAGCTGAAAGCGCATCGAGGCTCCAATAATGACGCTGAATAACTCCTTACCACATGCTCAAAAACAAGAAACAACTTATTTTAATCTCAGCTATTCTTTTAAACTCTCCCAAAAGCTCCACGCAACGCTGGTCAAACGAAGATCCAGCCATATTCCGCCACAGGCTAGTAACATCTCCCAAACTATTAGTCGATATCATTAAGATCTCCTTGAACGTATATCTGTAGTGTGTTTGTTTGTTTCTTTATCCTGGTCTCCCTTTCCTACACCTACTGGCCATGGAGTCGTCCTGGACACAATAATGAAACTGGGCCTTCTAATCCCCTTGGCCTTTCCCACCCGCCATTATTGTAGCGTCGTTAAGGTCAGTAATAGGAAGTCAGACGTAGCATTTATCATCATTCCTGGCGCGTCGCACCCAATCGATATCGGTGCAAGAAACCTGTTTACAGAGTGGGGAACGGAAAGTGGAAATAAGAAGAAAAGGAAAAAAAAAAACATTCCTTCTTGAAGAATGGTGTCAGCGTCAGGTTGCAGTGGGCAGAGCTCTCACTGCCCCTCAGGACCATTGCGCGAAACGTAAGGGGCGGATAGAGATGGAAAAGGCCAGCCGATCATCGTTGTAGTTTACAACAGTCTCCTCCCCTATCTACTTTTCAGAACTGTTGGTAGAATTTAGCATAACATTGCTTTCAATTTTTCTGCAGGTTAGCCTATTTCTTGTTAGGAACTTTTTAAGGAACTCGGACCGGAAGAAGGAGGGGGGGAGGGACACTAAGCCTTTAGTACTTTTAGACCCTGACCGCATTCATTCTCACCTTTACTCTTCTTGCCCGTGTACAATACAGTACGTTTTGATCGTACGGTCTAACTGGGAGCGATATAGTCACTGGGGGAAAACGTAACATGGCCTTACGTGGCCTTGCCAGGCATTCTGTGCGTAGTGAGATTTATAATTCGAAGTTTTATGCAGGAAAAAAATAAACTATTACTGTATTCATGGCCCTTTGTTATGTAAGTTATTGCCTCCAAAAAACACTTCACATTATGAAGCACCCTCTGTCTCCGAAACACAGTTTCAAGCATGCAGCAACAAACTCAAAGTAGGGCAGATATCCTTCGACATTTCCTTAAGCCTGTGACGAGATTCTTTCTCTAATTTCTGAAAGTCGTAATTTTTTTTCCCCTTTTCGTGTTACACCAAAACAAAAAGAAATGAGGTGAATGGTAAATGTTACTGTGACAGTGACACAATGGGTATTAGTGCCCATCTCAGGAGAAATTCTTTCTTTAATAGAGGCCGTAAAGTCTATCGCATACGGTACTTCAAAGGTTTAAGAATATGCCAGTTTGTGTTATTACATTCTGCAGAACTTACTGATTCAAAATAATCAAGAATCATTAAGTCTTTAACGAGTAAACCATCGCAAACTGTTTTTAACTTGATGAGTAACTAACACTGCCTCACACAATTAATAAATCTGATAAAAATTACGCGACAATACAAAATAAATATATCACTTGAAATTTGCTAACCGTTGATAATCATCTAGGAAAGAAGGGAAAAGCCAACGGTGCAAATTCGAAAAGCAAGGCTTTAGTGGAACCTAAATTAAACTAACAGCAATACGTATGGCAACTTAAGTCTCGAAACCAAGATAACACGATACCAACTAGTTAACGGAACTACGAGGAGGAAGCAATTAATTTGAGTTTTAGGCGTGAATTTTGTAACTTGAGTTTTGATGGATGTGGACATACGACATATACGTTTTATATGCCCACCTAGTGTCATTGTAGAGACGTTGAACTGTTAAAATGGAAAAACTTGCCTTTGGAAGAACTGCCAGGAAAATCTCAAAATTGTTAAAAAGGTGACTATTGTGACCATTGTGACCATTGACCATTGTGACCATTGACTATGACCATTGACCATTGACCATTGACCATTGACTATGGTGACCATTGTGACTATTTTAAGGACCGCGACTTGTTTTTTTTTTTAAATCCGTTATGAACACTGCAAAAATTGTGTTGTGAGTTACAACACCTACTTAATCCTAAAACCCGTTATAAGAGCACTGTGGGGCTTATGAGGTTTAGGCGTTATAAAGCTCGACATCTACAAACGCAACGCATGATCAGTATTCCAACGACGAACATTTGTAGATGTTGCATGGTTAAACGTCTACGGAATAGGTGTTTTAAACCACTGTTGTAATTTACAACATGTATAGGAGTTGTAAAACAAAACGTCTGTAGTGTTGTAAACCACTATCACCTAAAACACCTAGCAAGGCACTGAATGACGTCACAAATATAATTAAGAGTAAGCATTTTGCTTAACAAAATACGTTAAGGATGACTTTTCAGTTTAAAAATGTTTTGTTATAGTCCATCTTTGAGAAGATTTACATTTTTTTGGATGAAAATACTGTCGACGAAACTGTGTTGATGTCCCAAATTAGTTGGTTTTTTTTAATTGCGCTTGGATGTTATTATTCAGTAGATAATAATAATAATAATAATAATAATAATACGCTTTGTTGCTTGAGCAACAGGACAAGCTAGGACTGAATAGTCACTAACAGCAAGCCTAAACAAAAATCGCATACATTAATGCGACATATAAAGAATAAAATTTATTCATTAAAAGTGTAAAGATTTTTGCTAATAATTTTTAATTTTCCCAAACAAAAATTGCAGCCCTTTAGTTTTACAGCGAAAATTGCAGCCAACTGCAGCCTTTTGTCTGTGACTGTATTTTGCAGAAAATTTTTATTATTTTATATTGCTTGAAGAACTGTTGTTAGTAAAATTTAGTATGGTAACCATTTAGTATGGTTACCGTACTAAATGGTAACAATACACTGACACACAGTAGCTCTTTGGCTAAGTTTGTTACTGATGTGTAGTTAAACCATCAATATCAGTACGTAAATGTTTGCCGACGCCTACTTCATTTTTTTAGCAGGGAAGAATTAATAAACAAGCAGGGGCAGCGACTACCTTATCGCAACCCGTCTTCTGTACACTTCCGCCAATGCCGTGTCTGTCACGCAGTGCAGCAACGATCTCTATTATATAATATAAAGGTAGCAGCCATCACAATTTCGAAAGTAGCAGCTAACGGAGAATTGGGTTCAGAAGTTGACCTAATCGCTTATGCAACACGGTGTCGAGACTTCACGTTGCCGTGGCAACGAGGAATCGTTAAACTGTTAAACGCAGACATGTTAAATGCGACGATCAAATGTTAATATTCACCGAGTTACGTCGAAAAAGCCTGTTTGCTATAAGGAAGCAACAATGTTTTAATTTGCCGGGCTTATTTTAAGTACACTTCATTACTGTCAACAACGGCGACGGACGGACGGACAAAGGCGTTGCTGTAGTCTTCCCAACTTTCACTATACAGAAGACTAAAAATACCCAAGCAATAAGACTACCACAACAAATGTATAGGTATGTCTGAAAGTGGTATTTTTAACACAATCGCTATGTGTTAAAATCTCCCTTCATACCGTCCTCCAGACAATAAGGTCGTCTTTTTAACTCATGATCCTCAATTGCCCTGAGCTTTTATGGTGATCTATATGGCTATTCCCCATCAACTTTTAAAAATAACAATGTAAAGTTAGATGATTTAAGGTATGCATTGTAGGTGTTGTAAAACGCAAAGTCTATTTACGTGGTGTAAAACACAACGTCTGTTGTAGGTGTTGTAAAACACACCGTCTATTGTACGTATTGTAAAACACAACGTCTTTTGTAGGTGTTGTAAAACACAATACATTGTACTAAAAGGAAACATGAAGGTGTTGCCATAGACATTGTGAATCACAACATGGTTTGATTGATGATCGAATTCTGTAACTTATAACTGCACACAGTCGCCAGTAGTTACCACCCTTATAAGGAAGCTTCTGTTTCCATGCAATAAACTAATTAAATTGAATTGATAACAAACTCTTTACATGCCCGCAGAGCAGGTATAAATTATCTACAGCCATCTAGTAGCCAATGGATTAAGATAGCACAATTAACTGTTCTAAATAATCAACAACAAAAGTATTGGAATTAAATCTTCATTGTAATACTTAACGTCTATATAAAATTTATTTGTGCATTTCCTGAAAATGAGAGGGCCAGAGAAGAGGCGGCTTGTATTTTTCCACAAAGGAAAAAGAAAAAAAGTAAAGGAGAGTCTGAATAAGGGGGGAGAGGGGGGGTTTGGTTGAAGGTTCGTGGTATTGGATTGGCAGCGGGGCTGAAGTTGCTGGCAGCTCATAAGCGGGCGGGCACGGGTGTCATGCTTACATATTTTACTGCCCTCGCTTCAAGACCCGAGCATGCAGGGCGCCGAATCGCGAGGAAATGGCCGAGTCCACTTCGGAGAAGAAGGGAATGGTAAAATGCAGTCAGTGTAAAAACCAGTGTAAAAACCGTTTAGTGAAGAAAGGTAGTAATTCGAGGAATTAATAAATGTTTCTTTTTTTCCCTAGATTTTATGACCAATCATCGCCGTCTTACCAGAAGAAGCCAGAGTTTCGTTTCCCGTTTCTCACGTAAGTTAAAGCAAGAAAATTGTAACGGTGTGGCCAAATACGAGTAGATAAAAATTATTCGAGACGATGCCGGGACTGCTTTTTACCGGCAGGATAATGAGAGTCGATGTTATGTCTAGATAATTCTCTATGTCCTGAAAGCAGTCACCCAATAATAAGTTATCGAGAATTATGGTTTGTGAAAGTTTTTATTTATTTCTTGCTTCAACCACATTTCCTAAGTAAACAATAAACATACCTTGTTGAGTCGTAAATTAAAATGCAAAATTGAAATGCCCGATTTTTTTCCAGTATGTTTTCGAACATCGTCGAATGCTGTTAAACAAACTTATTCGTTATGGGAAGTATTACACGTAGGAAATTGCTTTAACTATTTTTTTTTTTAAATAAACAGGGAACAATTTACGATAGTCTGAAACTGACAATAGACTTGGTCGAGAACGAGATGAGAACAGAATGAAATGATACAACACTGTCGTTACACTGAGTCACATATACGAATTGCCATAAAACTGAGCCTACGATTTAGTCTTAGATCACACACTAGATATATACTTGAAAGACATTTCGTCCCAACAGCCTTAGCTGAGCTAGGCTAGGCTAAGGTTTAGGTACAGATGTATGACAAGATTTAGGTTAGGGGTTTGGATAACATTTCTGTAATGTGTGGTGTGCAGTGGCAACCCGGACCACTGCACTGTGACTGAGGTTGGCGCTAATGATCAAGTTGTCGACGCGCCATTAAGCCTCAATCCCCCCCCCCCTTAGCTAATGTTTTTTCCCGCTTTTTTTCATTATTATACGTTTCGAAGTCGGTTGAAGTCATTCTCAAGCAGTTAAAAGCAGAGTCCAGATTTAATGGCAGTGTACATCAGATCGAGCAGGATTGCTCCAATATTCAACACAACGAATCTTATGAACCAGGAAATAAACAACGTATTAAACTGGAGTCCGAATTGTTTTACTAATGCGAAATAATTTTTTTTTAATGAATCCCTCGAGTGCATGAAATGTGTTTCTAAACATACTTGGTGGTTGAAACCTTCCCAGCCGAAGCCATGCTGCCTATTTTGATAGGTAATTCCAATCGGAAATTCCTAGGATTTTTTGCATGCCACAATCGAGATGACCACAAGGCATCACAGGGCCCTTCTCGAAAATACCAGGGGTGGCAGAGGCCAGGCTCGAACCCGAACCTCTGGCATAGCAATACTAACAATCAGGCAATCTTGCCCGATATAACAAATATACCAAAAAAATCAGAAATCAAGAAGAATAACAAGAACTACAAATGTCCTCTATACCCCTTTCTCCGATCAGGACTTTCCCACATCACGCAGTTTCCATCATGCATTTTCTGTAAAATATTTGGAGGGAGGGATAATCTTTTCCCGCCCCCCCCCCCTTTTCCAAAACCCTTTTTTTTTACAGACATATTACTACGAGCGTACTCTTCATTAACTCCAGCCTGCCTTGCGTTGGAACCAAAGAAGCCCACTTAACCCTCGAAAAAATTTGTTGCCATGAAAAGATTGGCTTTTTAGGAGCAGCTTCCCCCCACTGACTGGTGAACGTGCCTGCTTCCTAGTTTCGACTTTCCAGATAAGGGGGGGGGGGGGGGGGGAGTTGAGGTTTAATGGCGCGTTGACAGCTATAGGTCATCAGCGCCAACCTAAGTCACAGTGCAGTGGCCCGGGTTGCCACTGTGCCACACAGGGACATTAACCAAGCCCCAAGGATAAGGTTGCCTCAGTTTATGTCATCAGTAGACATTAAACATTACATTACTTTAGACGACAACATTACTTCAGACGAGTGTTAATGTTGCAAAGGCATTCATTTTCTTAATTTTTCTCCTGCAAGAAACGGGATTGCTACATTCACTCTAACCTATGTAAATGTGGCAAAAGCTATTGCGAGCAGAATGGTCGAAATTAGTGAGCAGGTATGTCCTTTTAACTGGACGGGGTATACATGCATTTCTGCTTACTATATTCGTGCTTCTACTGAAGGTATACTGAGATAGATCGAGTATTCCAGGCATCAAAATATTCCAAAATACGACCAAGACGACACCCAGTGTATTTCCCATGTATAATCATCGTGATATGTGTAAACAGTAAAAGTGATGATACATTTAGGTTAAATTTGTATCTACATCGGTCGGTTAACTTTACTGCTAATTCATGCTGCCATAACTATAGAATTATAGTCAGCTCGTAATGAAACTTGTACACATGATCGCGTGCAAATGTATACTGCTGTATTGCAGAGCTAATTTAAACCAAAACGGTTATTAAGTAACGATTATTCTATTATTAGTTTAGACCAGTATTAGGAAAAGTGGAATATTAAATATTGTCGGCTTTTAAATGTCGAATAATTGCATGCGCCTACATCGTACTTGGTTAAGAAAGCGGAAAGAACGGTTATACACAGTTTAAAATTACAAAAACACACACACACTGGGATAATATCCGAAAGTACATAAAATCTGGTGAGAAGTTGCCTAAGCCATTTATTAGAGCCTATCCTGGCCCTCGAATTCAGTTATTTTGTTATGTATTTATGTTGCACGTAAATATACACAAATAATAAACGTATGTTGGAAGTAAACCAACAGCAAAAATCATACATAAAAAGGCATGTCAAAGGAAGGGCACTGAAACACGTTGGTTATTACACCCATACTTTGACAAGATAATTTAAAGCCGTATTTTGGTCGACCATCCAGTAAACAGCTGAAAAAGTACAGACAAGTCAATAGAAAACGAAAAGAGGGGGAGTGGAAGGAGTAACAGAGCACAACCAAGCAGATGTGGCTAAAGAGCCCAATAAAAATAATCCCAGAAGATGCAGTTATAAAGACACAGGCAATAAACGCAGAAGGTTCACCCAAAACTGTCTTGATACAGAAGAAGCCACAGAATAATCGCAGAAGATGCGATTATTCTCTGTGTCTTCATCTGCATAAGACAATAAGCCTCAGACAATAAACGCTGAAGTTTCAGCCATAAATTTTTTGATTCGGCTGAAGCCACAGAGAATAATCGCAGAAGATGCGGCTGGTAGCTAGAGACAGTAAACGCAGAAGGTGCGGCCCGTTTTGCCGTTCCGTGGCAACCCGTGATAATAATTGTTAATATAAATAGTTACATTTATATTAACTTTTTATATAAATAATATATATATTAATATAATATAATATAATATAATATAATATAATATAATATAATATAATATAATATAATATAATATAATATAATAACATAATGTAATATAATAAATTAATATAAATTAATTTATATGGCAACTCTTCGCTTGAAAACTAATTTCAGTACGTCCACTTGTGCATAAACATTCTTTGTAACTCAAATTGTTACGGCGTTCTGGCTTTCCCGCGCTTCGAGCGAAGCCGCGATGCTGACGCCCTCGCTGGACAGATCGTCGAAGTTCTGCTTCGACCGATGGGTGGGAGGGAAGAAGGGGAGGACGCGCGAGCGAGGAAAAGGGGGAGGAGGGTAAAAGGAAAAGCCAATGGAGTCAGCTGAACGCGCACGAGGCTTGCATTTTGGTGGCCACAGACGAGCGAGTTTTACTGACGCCGTCAAACTTTAAAAGCTATTTCGTCGAACGTTTGCGGCCAAGTCTATGGGCAATACGCGCAGCCATAGAGGTGCGGTGACGAATTATCACCACCCCTTTTTATGGAACGATTGCCAATTTAATCCTTAAACCGTCGAAAAATGGACCGTTAATTCGGTGTTTCGAGGGGAGTTGAGTCGTTGTAAAATGTTGGTTGTTGCATCTGCAAAACCCTGCGACAAATTGAAATTACCACTTGTCGGGGAAAGTACCCATGAGTAAAGGGTGGCTTTAAAAGGCCGTTCTTGCAAGCGCTAATGTTTTTGTAAATGTTTTATGCGTAGCGCGAAGATTATTTTTATTTCCGGCGTAAAAAAAAGGACAGAATAGTTTCATTTCCAGAATAAACATTCCAGCTCCAGGTGCAAACATCAGAATTGCTGTTAAAGGGGCTGTTCCTTTTACGGTTACCATAATTAGTATCTTAGCTGAAAGCATATAGAGTATTAGTAGTAAATAAATATTTTTCCGGGGGGGGGGGGGGCATTCGCTTCCTTTACGCCCCCTGCTAGAAAACGTACAAACACTTTATTTTTATTATAGCCTATGATTATAATATAACTTGCATTGCGTAGTGTATGGCTGCACACAAAAAAAGTTTGGAAGGAAGTAGCGAATAAATAAATTTTTCCAAGGGTTTTTATGTCTTTTCGGTTCGGTCTTGGGGTGGGGCATTGTACCTTCCTTCCAAACCGGGGTATTTGACGCGTTTGATTTAGTTTGCTCTTTAATATCAGTCTGAGATCCGACAAACTTCATACTAAGCGAATCAGATTTTTTGGGGGGGTTCGCAAAAAATTACTACCCGCTTCCCTAGCCCTTGGCAGGGCAACCCGGACCACTGCACTGTGACTGAGGTTGGCGCTAATGACCAAGCTGTCGATGCGCCATTAAGCCTCATCTCCCCCCCCCCCTAGCCCTTGAGATGCAGTAATAAGGCCTGAACGACTTTATAGTCACTATCACCAATACGTTTTTTGTTGTAGGCTGTACTTAAAATTACAGAATGATTAGAAAATTTTCAACTGAATAAATTGAATGGAGTGAGGAGTACAGGCCACAACGTCCATATATCGGGGTGAAAAAGTAGCGTGTTCTGCCTTCTGAGCCATTGATTTAGTGAGCTCTTTATAAGCCGAGTTACACAAAAAAAAATTCGTTTTAAAATCTGTCAAGCTGTCGTACTGGTAATCCACGAGACCCGCAGTTCTCCTTTGTATTAAAAAATAACTAGCCATATCGTTCGCTTCTCTCACTCCATGCTCTTTCGATCCATGCTTCTCTCGATCCATGCTCCCTGTGATTTCTTTGGTTCCAAGATAATCATGTACTGATTGCTTTGACGCAAACTAATTGGAATTATTGCTCGCAGTTCGTCCATCACATTCCTAAGCACGCCGGCATTTCATGACCATGACGTCGAAGTTTTATCGGGAAAAGTTTGTTCAGCACTAACAAGCTTTGTATGAACAAACTATGTCACGTGTCATGAACAAACGTAATGAGGATCAAAAGAAAAAAACTTTTACGTCCACGAAATGTAATGTGCACTGTATTCGCCACTGTAGTAGAGCTGGGCCGTTGTTAGAACCAACGGTGGCGTCCAACTCAGAGCCCACATTAGGGTGAGCTGGTAGAAAGCTTGTGAGGGAAGTGATGTAGTGCTAATTTCATTATCACACTATAGCTTTCCACCTTCCCTCCCTAATGTGGGCTCAGAGTTGGACTCCACCGTTCGTTCTTATAACGGCCCAACTCTAGTTGAAGACAATCTCTTATTTTGAACGACTAAACTGGCATTTCTGCCGCCCTTTTTTTCCGGGGGGGGGGGGCTCCGGGAGGGGATTGCATGTCTTACTCTGTAATACTTTATTCTCAACTATTCTGGCATAAGTTTTCAGCAGCTTTGGAAGGGCGATAATTTCCTTTCAGCGTCATCTTCGTCGTAGCCGCCTAACTTTTATTGGTCCAACAATCTGAGCGTAGAGCTGTGCTTACTGGCTCGGGCTTAATGCTTTGGGATTAGGCGAGCTAGGATGTGGCACACCCATTGGCTATACCTTATTTGCATTCCCTAATATTGCTAGCTATGTGCTGCCTGTTTAACATGCAAATTTAGCCTGGGCTGAGGGCCGTCACATCTGTTTCAAAGAGTTCCCTGCGAGGCAATGCCGATTATTAAGGGCTGCTGTAATTATGATTGATTCGAATTTCATAATAGGCCAGAAGGAATTGGGGGATTAAAAGGCTATCTGCTCACTCAGATAGTTGCAACTGATTGCTTGCTCGGGATTCCAACTGCCTTATCGACTGACGGTAGCCAGAGAAGTTACAAATTTGCAACGAGATCGTTTGCATTTACAACGACCCAATATTTTATCGTGTTGTGTTTCGTACTCTCGGTTTGATGTTGTGGGAAGGGGAGGAAGGGAGAGGGGTGAAGATTGTCCTTTCAAACGGCCTCTTAATTGTTCCCAACAACGCAAGCAACATCCGCCAAAGTTCCATAATACGCTACTTGAAAGGACGACATAAAATTTTGCATGGCCGTGTCAACGTTGTGCTCTTGCAGCTATTCTGCTCGTTTAAGCACTGTTTATTGCAACACAGTGCGGATATTGGACAAATTTCGTACAAGGACGATTACTTACGACTGATTATTTGTTTTATTAATAAGCGAATACAGTGCATTAAATTTCGCGGATGTTAATCAAAACTACATATAAAACTTGGCGTCGAAGGCTGTGTTGCACTACTTTGGAAATTAGGCAACAAATGATTGTTTAATGTGTCAATTTGTAAGCGATAAACTTATATCGGGTTTAGTTATTTTCTCAAATCAAATTCCTGTAGTAACTTGGTATACATGACTGTTCTATTGTCCACACACTAATACACAGCGTAGTTAGTTACAAACGACGCCTCAATGACAGGTGAAATTACCACTCGAACTTCAAATTTGAAGTCAGGCCACAGACAATAAACGACACTTAAAATGGATTAATTAACGACTCAATTCTGTTGCAATCCAGGCCTATTCAAAAAGAATGCTGTTCAAGCAATTTACTTGAGTATAGTCACCAGGTATATGGAAACAGACGTGACACGTCGAAATGAACCTGATTGCAAGTAAGACGTTGTGAACTTGAACACATGATAAACGAAGTCGCATTTATAACAGATAATACGTTTAACGAATCCCATTTCAACATAGATTATATTTTAAACAAAGTTTCATTTCAACACATGATACGTTAAACAAAGTCCCATCTCAACAAGTGATAAATAAAAAGAAGTCCCATTTTAACCCACATGGGTTGAAACCTCTTCAGACGCGAAGTTTTCCAGTCGATTTTTTTTAAGTCAGTTGTGGCATTCTCTTGGTTTAAAGATTTGGACGCTTACCACTGGACTGTTTTTGCTCGCTTC
>JAHWFP010181019.1:32135-42415 GCA_023313725.1 Lithobius niger | reverse complement strand
ACTCGTGTTTTGGCCCATTAAACTCACTCGTGCTATTTATTGGCAGATAATTTCCCTCGTGCTACGCACTCGTGAAATTAATGTCTGCTTAAATAGCACTCGTGAGTTTATAGGGGCCAAAACACTCGAGGTGAAAGAATTATGTGATAATTTCCTTAGCTCTTGGGATATTACGTTTTATAATCACGCAGTACTCAGTAGCTTTCAAAAGCTACTGCGTGATTATCATTGTAAGTCGATGTCATTGGCTAAATTTACAAGTAAATCAGTTAGGCAATATCCTGTATAGCTTTCATTGGTCGACGCAGCGTAATGCTAAACCGTGCAAAACATGGCGAGCGTTTCAGAAGTTGATACGCTTTTGGCAGTCACTCGCTTCAAACGTTACACAGTTGACACGTTACGATACGTTTGTTGAACTCATTTCAAATAAAAGTATGTATTTTCCTACCAAAAATAATCCGGAAGGCCTTTCTCTCGAAATACTCACTGTGTCGTTCGTTTCCGTAACCTAGCAACGCCTGCAGCCACACGTAGAATCCGTAGCCGGACTGCGTCGTTAGGCCTAACGTTAACGTAACCTAGCAACAAATTCTCAGCACCGTTTTGAAATTTATTACGCTCCAATACAGTACGTATTTATTTATTTTTTTCACTTACTCTTACAATTTTAGAAAAAGTCAAAATATGTAGTACATTTACTAATTCATTATTACGTAATTGTTTAAAGTAAAAATCTTTGGAGGTGTGCGCCAATGAAAAATACTTCAGCGGTGGCAAATCTCAATTTCATTCTTGGCGGCCGTGGTGCAAATAGGCGCGCCAATATTTGGAGGGCAGCAGCGACTTTTATAATTTTTATTAAAATTCTGCATACGTAATATAGAGTGCTGAATAATGAAAAATGACGAGAAATTCTCTAACTGAATACCCCGCGAGCTATTGGAAATTATCAAATTCTTTTTCAACACTCGTGTTTTGGCCCATTAAACTCACTCGTGCTATTTATTGGCAGAAATTAATGTCTGCCTAAATAGCACTCGTGAGTTTATATAGGGGCCAAAACACTCGAGTCGAAAAAATAATTTCCTTAGCTCTTGGGATATTACATTTGATAATTCCCCTGCAAATCGAAAGTGAAACCCTAAAACGAAATCACTTCGGAGAATCGCTTTGCGGAAAGAAAAACAAAAATTCTCTTACCGAATTCCACTCGTGCTTCTATGAAATTTATAATTTGTGCGTTTTGGCACTCATTTCCTTTCCAACAAATTTCCCTCTCTCGGGTCGAGAAATTAAATCTGGAAAGAAGTTTCGTGCCAAAACACACAAATTATCGATTTCATAGAAGCACTCGTGGTATTATAGCCGAGTATATCCCGCTTGCTACCATGGTGGAAGGTAGAGGAGTGGGATATAATCGACCTAGTGTGGTATATACACCGGGGTGATAATACCCCGTGACCTTTTCACTCGGCGCATGAAAACTTACCGAGGTAAGCTTAAAACATACGCCAAATTACTGCTTGTAAATGAATGCGGCTGCATATGTATATGTATCAGCTGGAAAACTCGACGTATTCATTATGATTTTCTTTTTTTACATCACACTTAATAATTTTTTAGGCTAGTATCTTATAATTTTTCTCCAGCGATCTATTGGCATAAATAATTTTAATTTTTACTGCACTAGTCTTTTAGATTTTTCATCTCATGGTAATTATTAGCAAACGATTAAAATTAGTATAACCACAAACACAGAGCCATCTCTCGGCGGATTTCAGCAACGCGTGGTTGATGCAGCGCGTTTAACGGGAGGAAGTCGCCGACGCATCATTATCGCCTATAACTTCTCGTTGGAGACAAATAATTTTACAAACTGATAAGCTGCTGGTAAGCTATAAAACGTAGCATTACGTTGAAAATATTAAATGAACACAAAGAAGGTTTAGTCCTTTTGTTTATTATTTATTTTGAATTGGGATATACTCCAATAAAACAGCCCTCTAGCTTTTGTTGATAATTCGGCTTAAAATGTTTTTTCCACTCACCCTGTAACCAGGCTAAAACTAACTCATGTCAATTATTTTGAAATTATACCCCTCAGGATATAATTGCAAACTAAATTAGCATTCGTTAGTTTTAATGTCAGGTTACAGACTACGTGCGAAACGAGTAGCCGTATTAGCCACAAAAGCTCTAGGGCTATTACTATATGATGTATTATCCATTATACGACGATTACCAAGGTATACAGTTGAAAATGTTTCGTTACCCAGGAGAAATACCGTGGCGGAAGTTACGGTCGTGAAAACCAACGCAAAAACAATGTCTGGGCCGACTTTTCAGGCATTCAGGCTATCACTCTAAAGATTTTTGAAGCAAATAAAAACTCGTTATCACTGGCAAGCGTATTCCTCCAGAGTTGGTTTTATTTGATAGGCTACGTTAGTCCGACTTGATTGACAGTTGTGAAATAGTAATTTTGTATTAATTAATCAATAAGTCAAGTCTAGTTGCATTTTAGTCTTCTGTACAGCTGTAACAGCTGAGAAGACTACTGTCACAACTTTGTCAGTCTGTCCGTCTGTCGCCTTTTTCAATTTCAGAACGGTAACAGATAGAGACAAACGGTTTTCACCATTATATTCCGCGGCCAAACATTAGTTTAAAAAAAAAAACAGGGCAAAATAAAACATCGTTGCTTCCTTGTAGCTGATAGGCTTTTTCGACATAACTCAAAGAAACACTATACAAGAAGACACGGAACCGTAAAAAAAAAAAACGGCACACAATAGCTTCATTTAAAATAGTCTCGACACCGCGTCACATGGATGAATAGGCCTCACATGGGTGAAGAGCCTTACTCTTGAACTAAATTCTCAACTACTTACGAAATTAAAAAGGCAGGTAAAAAGCAATCGGTCCTAAAAAGCTGAAAATGAGGCCTTAAATCGCGCTGCCACGGCAACGTCAAGTCTCCGCACCGTGTTGCATAAATGAATAAGCCTTCTCTCGAACCCAATTCTCCGTTAGCTGCTACTTACGAAAGTAAAACGGCAGACAAAAATTACACCTAAAAGCTGACAATTACTCCTAAAACTCTAAAAAAAAAGCTAACACATTTTTAACTGGCAATAATTGTGATGGTTACTACTTTTAGATTATATAATAGAGAGTGCTGTTGCAGTGCGCGATGGGGGTGTGCGCCTCAACATTTTCGAGGGTGGCAGAAGTGCATAGAAGCCCAGTTCAGTTGCGAGTAAGTAGTCGCTAGAGCTGGCTGCTTGTGGACGGGTCGGATAATGGTTGTCCCACACCCACGTTCAACTGCTGCTTGATCATTTTGGTTTTCAGAGGTCACGTGCTATCCAGACTGCCTCTCCTTTGCTAATTACAGTTTCCTTTTCGGAAATAACTTCAAAATTAGAAAATAGTTCAGTCCTTGTAAGAATTACAACTTTTTGTGACTTTTGGTTACATATTTTGAGACTACTCGGCTCCAAATGTGTAGCGAGTCTATATTCTGTTATTCTAAGCAAAGATGATTTTAGACTCTGGGTGGATCCGAGATTTTCGTATCAAAATCTAATTTCTTTAATGAAAAACATCGGTCTCATTTTCCAGGCTGCACTTATCCCTTCCTCTTCCTTATTGAATTAGGCCAGGAAAAATTCAAACTTTTACAAAAATTCTTCCAGGAAAGGGGGAGGGGGGGGGGGATTCGGCCCTCACCACACGCACTTTTGCTAAACCGTCAGTGTTTTAGGCTGAACGCATTCTAAAAGCAAGAAATACCATAGCCACAATAAATTAAAATTTGAACCTAAATTCCAGTGTATTTTACTGATAACGGGTCCCCCTTTAATGGATTGAACAGTTTTTATACGGACGAAGGGAAACCAGTCATTATTGGGTAATCCTTTAACAACGTCGAAATCTTGAAGAATTTTAAATAATGTTCATCAAAAACGAAATCCATAGGGGTAAGTAATTAAAATTAATTTGGGAGGAGGAGGAGAAAAAGGGGTAAATAAAGCAAGCAAGGAGTGTGCGTGAAGGTGGGTGGGGGATAAACTACCTAATTAACGTAAAGAAGAAGGGTAAGGGAAGGAGGGGAGACGTAATAAGCCGTTATCTGATTGCATTAATGTGGCGTTGGAGTATTTTCATTCTCCCTCCCCTCCCTCCCCCACTCCCCACACTCCCTCACTTCTTGCGTGCAGGTAATTTACGTAAGTGTATTTCTGAATATGATTTTTACGAAACCACGCTCGCAACGTTAGTGCTTTTAAATTGCTGACCAACGAGCTCTGAGAGTGAGTCCTGGGTATGCGCATCATTGGGCATAAAGGTAGAAGAGGAAACAAAATACTCATAACGGCAACAAGAATAATAATAATAAAAAAAAAAGGCACCGTAATGCCAATGAACTAAGATAAGAGACATACAGAGAGAGAGAGACGGGCCAGTTTTGATGCGTTTGCTTGGCATGATAATATTCGGTTATTTGGCGGCCATAAAAAGCTCGGCGGGAAGATTTTATTTTCGTGCCGGTCTTGTAATTTCAGTGAGGGAGCGACGACTCTAGTTCTCGGGCTGCAGGCTGGCGGGTCGAGACATGATTTCGTGATAACAGCATTCCTGCCAGTCGATTTGGAATCTTCCTCCATCGAACCCAGCACAAGCGCAACGACCCTATAGTATTGGCGTTAAAGGCAGAATCCAGCGTTTCCCCACGCCTGCCTTTTACGGCCTTAGCGGTACAATAAACGCCAACCTAATAGGGACCCCGTGTTTCATTACGCAGACGTGCACGTGGTCTTCATGGCTCCCCCGGGAATCCTGGGGTGAGGGGACGACAGGGTTGAGATGTTGCTGTTGTTGTTGTTGTTGTTGTTATTGTGGACCTTGTGTGCAAGATGGAACTATTTTTTTTTATACGCAAATATTGCAGACTATGTTGACTTCCACAATGGCAAGCAAGCCCACGTTTAATTTCGGTCATTTGCATTACATTCAGGCATTGTTCATGGCATAAAATAATGGTTGCTGAGACTTGACGTCATTTTTTAAAATGGCGGCTTTCTAGCTGCGCAATTGCAGCAACACTTTATTATTTTTTTATGAATTGCAACTGGCATTAAATAAAACTTGTACTATATGACAATAGTGGGAGAAATGGGTACGATATTTCGGTGATCTGCTCAAGGTTCATAAAAACCTGGAAAAAATCATTGAAAGTGCTTGAAAGACATTAAAGCTGTTTCCACACCTAAAGAGTGCTTGAATTTTGGTATATTACAAGCTAGTCATGGGTTTACTTTCAAAACATCTTCAAGCCCATAAATTAATCAATTTCAACTTGCTAAGTGCTGCGAACTGTGTTACGTCACCCACTCCCCACGTGTATTGTATTGAAAATGTTGTGGTACGCGTAGAAACGGCGTGATAGCATGAGTGCTGCAGATTTATAATAAAGGGTACGCAACATTTCGGTCCCGCGACAATTCCGTCCCCCCCCTCCAAAAAAAAACGACCACATACGACAATTCGGTTAGAATATGAAAACCAGAAATTAAACGTTGAAAAATATCGAAATCAGTACTGTATTGAATAGAAAAAAATTGTAACTTTCTTATGCTCTTAAGAAATCGCGAATGTTCGTTGGTGGCAGGCAGATTCTACGCATTAAACCTAAACGAAATGGGTGAGACGTGCTATGTATATTGTTGCAAATCTTCAGTGAACTGTTTTTTTTTCTGTTGACCATTAGGATTAGGAAAATATAAGCACTGGAACGAAGTAAGTTAAAAAGAGACGCCAAAAGTGCAGAATGTCAATACAACCCGACGTTTCGTTCTGACTCCAGCTCATTATCAAGGAAATAAAAACATACAATACACTTAAAATTGCATAACAGACAGCCGAATGCAGGCAAAACTGCCTAAGTCAATACAACAATTCGACCAATTTTTTTTAAAAAGGAGAATTTAAAGCTGTAAATATGTAAAAAAAACAAAAATAAACAACAACAAAAAAACAAAGACGAAGAGGAGACTGAACTCATTGTGCTGAAAGCTACCTAATGACAACAACTTTTAAGAATACGTAGCACTCGTCAGAGAGTTCTCTGTTACCAAATTTCGACACCAGAGTGCCATAGAAACAAGTGTTTGACACACTCACCACCAGGGTAAAATGAGTAAAACCCAGACTGCACTCAATAGTCGCCACTTCTTCTTGTGCTTTCAGCTCAAACACGTCATTCATCACTTTCTCTTTTTTTTAATTTTTAGTTCTCCTTTTTAAAAATCGTTGAATGGTTGCATTGACTTATAGTATGCGCGGCGTATCTTGAGCTCTGCACTTATTTTCTGATCGGCTACGTCTTCCTGGAGGAGGCGGCTTTAACCGAAGGCCGACATGGTTTTTGTAACTACTTTGGATATCGACAAGGCACTCTGCGACCAAACACGTACAATCGATCATCTGTGTTCATTCTGGGGCGAATTCAAGATGGGCCGCGGTCACTATAGGCAGTTTTGCCTGCATTCGGCTGTCTGCTATTCAATTTTAAGTGTATTCTGTTTTTTTTCCCTTGACGATGAGGTGGAGCCAGCTCGAAACGTCGGGTTGTGTTGACATTCTACAACTTTGGGCTTCTCTTTTCAACATTTTCTATTGACCCACATAATATAATAACGTTAATTATTTCATTTAAATGTGACGTTTTGCTACACCACGACCGTCGGCTATAACTTGTCTTTGTCGTAGGAGTTCCTTGAATAATTCAGACGTGCGCGTTCGGTTAAGAAAGCCAGAATGTATACGTTGACGATGTTTGAGGGAACTTTTCCTTGTTTACACACGGAATTTAAATTTAACGAGCTCAATTCGGCAAGGTAGAGGAGTTCAAACACGCAGCCCTTCTTTGTTAAACCTGCCAATTTCCTGTTTCTGGGTTAACGATCTACCTGCTACTCCTGAAATTCTCTGCAACCCATGCAAGCCCAGCCCCCATCGATCGAATTATTTTTCACTTTTCTGCTGCCTTAATTGCTCATCTTGGAGCAATCTTTCAATGTCAATCGTTAATTAATTTAAAAGCACGTGTTCAGTGGTAATTGTCCCGCACCACCTCCCCGTACAGTTTTCCGTTGCATTGCAATGGAGCCTACGTCGTTAAGTCGTTGAATTCCTTCACATAGTGTTAGTGATGATAGGAACGTAGTCACTGGTTTTAAATTTTAGCGTCAGTGACTGCGTGTTTGGGAATCCTGGCCCCTTTCGGGTTTTGTGCATCTACGTTGCTTGATTGCACCAAATTGCAAAATGACACTATTTCAGCAGGGTTGGTATGAGCCCCTGAAAACCTGGAAACGTCATGGACAATTTAAAAAAATGAAATACCAAGCCTGGAAAAGTCATAGAAACTCGAAAAATCCCTTAAGTCTTGGAATAGTCCTGTAAATTCCCATAACAAAACATCACGTTTCTGTTTGCCGTGTCAGACATCAGTGTACAACGTATATTTAATCGTAAAAATTAACAATAACAAACAACTAGTTGTAACGCCAGTGGTGAGGCCTTTCACCAGTGACATTATTTTAATGGAACAAAATTTGTCACATCTTGCCACAATGTTGATAAGATTGCATATTTAAAAAAAAAATATATCATTTCTGGCTCTTGACCTTTCATTGGCCAGCCCATTAAAAACCCTAGAATTTTAATGTTACAAACGTGTACAAACCCTGTTTCGGGTTAGGCAAAATATGGCTTGAAAAAAAGCCTTAGTGAAGACGCGTAAAGTTGAAACACTGGTTGAGTTTTTCTTCCTCTGTTCTTCAACAATTAACTGAAAGACAATTGCAGACAATTGTTGCTGTTCAGGTCTCCATTTTTAGAACGTTTGTTCTGTTTGGACTGCAGTATTCAATCCTAGACTGACAGTTGGGGTACGTGGCTGAGGGCCAGGACCCCTTTAATAAATAAAATTCTATTTTTCATTCTATTTTTAGTAACTCGCTGGCCGAAGCTGTGCAAAGGCACTATACCTGTGGTTGTGGCTATCTGTCTGTTAATAAGCTGTGTTTTCACGCTAACTTTTAAGCCACACGTCCAATTAACTCATTTGCAATGACACTATGACAGCAGGTTCGCACGAGCCCTTGAAAACCTGGAAATGTCATGATATATAAAAATGAAATTCCAAGCCTGGAGAAAGAACTTGAAAAACTCGAAAAATCCTTTTAGTCTTGGAATAGTCCTGGAAATTCCCGTAGCAGAAAATCACGTTTCTGTTTTGTGCGTCAGATATCAGTGTACAACGTACATTTAAGCATAAAAAATGACGAAAAAAAGACTACATGTTACGCCAGTTGTCGAGCGTTTCATGTGAGTTTGAGAGAGTGTATTTAATGAAACAAAATCTGTCACATCTTGTCCCAATGTTGAGAAGATTTCATATTTAAAAATTGTTTGTCTTGGGAATGTTCAAGTATAACGGCATCAAGAAATTGGCCATTTTAACCCCCTCCTTCCTCGTCATCAGTCGTCATCAATTGCTCAACCTCTCCCTCCATTATCACGTCATTTACAGCTTTAACCCCCCCCCCCCACCCTCCCAAGAGGGAGTGTTTTCCCTAATATCCACAGTTTTCTGAGGACCTTTTTTCGCGTATTTCCACCCTTTAAAATTTTGTCTTACTGGGGTGGTGGTGCTTACGTCAGCAACTAACCCCCCCCACCCCCCTTGTCAGCAATCATCACCAGTAGACGAACCCCCATCCGCCCTCTTCTTGATGATGTAATACTTGAACATTCAGTCATTACTAATTTCTGGCTGTTGAAGTTTCATTGACCAGTCCTGGAGAATTCCTGGAACATTTCAGGAATTTGCAAGTTATACAGAGCAGTACGAACCCTGTTTCAGGTTACGCAAAAGAAACGTAAAGTTGAAACACTGGCTTGAGCTTACGTCCCATATTATTCAGCAATAAGAACATTTAAGTGAAAGACAAGTGCAGGGGACAATAATTAACTAAAAGACAATTGGAGACAATTGTTGCTGTTCAGGTCTCCATTTTCAGTTGATTGCCTGCGGGCGATTACAAGCAAAGAAAAAACGTTAATTTTGGTAGGACAAGACGCACCAATAGACCTTTTTTCACGTTATAAAGTTACTTCCGGGTCAGGCAAAGGATTAAACGAAGGAGGCAGCCATGTTGCGGGAAGGAGACGAAAATCTACAGGAGACGGCCATGCTGGTGTTAGTGACGTAATATTACACCAGAAAAAGCGAAGCCAGTAATGTCAGCCAATCAGAGAACTGCAAGGAAGTGCATCTATAAAATTAGATTATGGGCTTGCTCGATAAACGGAAATTCATGAAAAAAAAACCTAATCTCCGTTTATTATAGTTTGCTGTTTTACTAAAGTAAATGCTTTTTTTCGTCCGCTAACAACGTAAAGAGAGAGATTTTATTTTGTTAAACTCTATTAGTCACGTGCTTCCTTGCAGCACACTGATTGGCTGTTCGTACAACTTCGGCGGAATTGGTGAATATGACGTCACACCACGGTCCCAATCAGTATACAGGGTGTCCCAAAAGTCCCATAACACCCTCACAACGTTTTAAGGAATTGAAAGAAAATAGTGAAACCCTGGCAATGTAAGTTTAGTTAAAGGATCTACCTTTTCGTACAACTGGCATTACGCCTGCCCCCTTGGGGGGCCCCAGGGGCCCCAACTCAGAAATTTTTAATGGAATGGGCGTGGGTAAAGGTACCTTAGTTAAAAGGCCTTCATTAGGTGAGGAAAGTGCCGCAACGATATGATGAGCCCATCCAAAATGGCATCCGGTCAAACATTAGGAATTTACTCTGCATTCCTATGTCTTACTCAGACCAAAGACATTGTAAAGGGACGTAGATGGCAGCAAAATCTTTCGTTCAATTTAGTTGGATTACACGCACGTCTCCCACACTCTGGGTTTCAAACCGCAAAAGACGTTGTAGGTGTGAACCAACTAAATTGAACGAAACATTTTGCTGCCACCTACGTCTCTTTACGACGTCTTTGGCCTGAATAAGACATAGGGATGCAGAGGAAATTCCTAATGTTTGACCGGATGCCATTTTGGATGGGCTCGTCATATCGAAGCTATCGTTGCAGCACTTTCCTCGCCTAATGAAGCTCTTTCAAATTAGGTATTCCTTTACCCCTCATTCCATTAAAAATTTCTGAGTTGGGGCCCCGGGGGGGGGGGGGGGGG
>JAHWFP010181019.1:8820-32035 GCA_023313725.1 Lithobius niger | reverse complement strand
AAAAGGTACTTTAAATAAATGACGATAACGAGCGATTAAAAAAAATTATTTATTTCAATTCTTTAATTCCAAGTACAAAAGTATCAAATTGTGTGCAAAAGCGTTAAACCAAAGTACAAAACCTGTAGGTGTTGTTTTAGGCATCAAGCCTTACAAAGTTTAACCGAACTTACATTTACAAAGTTTCACTGTTTTCTTTCAACCCCTTAAAAAGTTGTGAGGATGTTCTGGGACTTTGGGACACCCTGTATTTTTAAAAAAACAATACTACCGGAAGTCGGGAATGAACCATCTTCTCTAGTCGCTCCATCTTTGGTCGCAAGTTTTTGTAGGGTAGCTGCATGGGATTCACCAGTGAGCCCTTCACTGCATGTTCAGAAAACTGTATGGTGTATAACGTTACAATGATTTGTTTGCGATTAGAACAGCTAGATTGTATGCAGTAAACTGCGCTGAGAATGAGGTCAATTGGTAGTGTGCACGGTTCCGGTGAAGTTGTTGTTGTTGTTCATTTTTGGTGTAGTAATTAATTAGGGTAGGCGTATGGCTTCGGGCCACGGCCCCCGTAAACATATTTCTCTCTCTCTTTCCATTTTTAGTGACTCGCCTGGCAAAGGCACTAACCCTGTGGTGGTGTTTGTCTGTCTTCTAATATATGCTGTGTTTCAACGGTAACTTTTAAACCTCACGACCTGTTCATTTGCAACTTAGCACGTGCATTGTATGTTTTGAAGCTTTAAGTTCGAAAATCAGTAATTTGGTGAAGGCGTTTTGGGACAGTGACTTCAAATATCAGAATCGATGTGATATCGTTAGCTCTTATTGGAAGGTAAAATGTGATAAATTGTAAAAAAGTACATGTGAAAAGAGCTCTACGAATTTATTTAACGTTCAATGCGTAGAGCTTTTTTCACGTGTACTTTTTACAATTTATCACATTTTACCATAAATAAAGTCGATACCATATTTCGAAGCTTGTCACAACGTAGGCTTCATCTTCAAGGTAAAGCAACTACAACATTATAGATGTAATGACATCTAAACATTGTGCTACTAATAAAATATGACGTCTTTCAATACCGTCTTTCTCAGTAACTAGTAGTTCGAATTTTTGAAAGTCTTGTTTAGTAATACCAACGTTTAGTTCCAAAATATTTTTTTTTTCAAACCTCCGGTTGTCCAATGGGAAGTGTTCACAGCTCATACCCGTGCGAAATTACGTTGGCTTTATTATACCCAGGTCGGCATTCGAAGACATTTGATTCCAAACTGAATGCCAAGTTTCAAACTTTGAATTATAGTAACTAAGCAGAATGACATGGTGTAAAAATACCTTTTTAGGCTTATCCTAGAGAGAGGTGAAAAGTGCCTCGCCGAACATTTGGGCATCTTAAATTTTGTATTGATATCTTTGGTCACCTTTGGGTGTATGTTTGACGCTGGATTGCTTGAAGTTTTCATTATCAAACTTTACTAAACGTTACCAGGAACTTATAAATGGCCGGGAATAATCACGTTGAACTCGCTCTTCATACTTCACCAATTCTACAAGGCCGTCCGAGAGAGAAGCTGCGGGTTTCGCTTCCTGGCTGTCATCCAGTTGATTTGATTTCTCAAGATCCTTATTATACGAAAACAGCTTTAAGTGGCGTTAATTTCCCAACCGTTGCTAGAACTCGTGAGAGAGGAGCCGTGAAGGAGGACATGTGATATACTCCCCAGTTGGCCTTGGATTGAAGAATCCATCTCCTTCTTCTCTTCACAGTTTTTCAACGCTGTTGCATGTCTGAACTAATCGTAGTTAGAGTGAAATTTTCATACCTATTTATTATGTTATAAAGTATACCGTAGCGTATTTTCGCATTGGTTATTCCTGGAAATAGTTGGTAGCGACCCAGAAGGAAATATGGACCGTGGGATCATACTATTATCCTAGACACTCTTTGTCGGGCCCTACCGGTACTCCTTTATACCACTCCAGTAGTTAGTTTACCTTTATAATGAGTTCCCTAACGAACGAGAATGTTTGGCCGTATTATCATCTCAAATCTGGAACATTTTTATCTGTTATTTGGAACATATTTTTTTCTTGCTACCCTTACTGAAAAATCCAGCGAAATGCAGAGTAGTACCCGGTACTAGAATTCGTTCTATGTTAGCTAATTTCTGCCTACAATAACGCATAACACTCCGTTTTGGCTTTTCAGAAAATAGCATTTTAATAAACATGTTTAATCAGCCTCACCAAGAGACTGAAATCACTGGAAAAACCACTCGAAACAACATATACCCAATATATTCTACATTTATTTTTTCCCTCTATTCCAGAACCTCCTGACGCACCAGGCGACATCCGGGTACGGGACATTCGTAGTCGATCAGCGGAAGTGACGTGGTCAGCTCCTTTCGACGGTCACGGGAGGATATCAAAATACGTCATAGAGTACAGCAAAGGTAAAAAAAACAAAAAAAAAAAACATGCTTACAGTCTTTGTGATGTATGTAAAATTCCCTTTTCACCAGTTGTGCTTCCGCTCCCTCCCCCTCCTTTCACTGTGTGAGAGTTTGCGGATGTTTATTTGCATTTATTTGTAAGACAAACAAAAAAGGTCGCCTATAGTTCATAGTTCTAGGGTTGACATATGGAAGCAATATCCTGTACAAGTGGAAAACAAACAAACAAAACACCTTACAGTTCAACATACCTTAAATCCCACTCCATGTTTTTCTTCTTACTAATGCCTAACGTAGTAAAATAAACAAACACTCAAACACTCGTCGGTGCGTGCGGAAAAGGGCAATTTCTTCTTACCGGAGTTTCATTTCTGTTCGTTTGCCTGCGTTGCCGGTGTATTTCCAGAGTTGTAGACTCCCGCTGGTGTTAGCACGTTATCATTCACTATGCTTACATGATCGCTTCGAAGCACTTGAGAGGGATGCGCATCGCGTCCGTGTCGCCTCCATGGGGCTTGTAAACACCTGTTCGTGGCGCTTTCTCCATCTGGCGCTACAGGAACCGAAGCACTTTACATACCTGGATCGGACGTCTGAAGCGCATCGCCTTTATACATGTAAACACTCGCAATCGCATCGAGACGGTGGAGAACGCTTGGCGGACACAGTTACGGCAGCCACAAATTTTGTGCTGGTGCAACTTTTTAGGTAAATAAACTGAAAATAAGCGTACGTGACTAGAAAGACCACTAAGGCTTGCATACGTTTGGTTATTTGGGTTTAAGCTGACCTAGTTTACTACATGCGGACGGAGGCAAGAGCAGCGTGGGACCTATACTCATTATTCGCCAAAGGGAGGGTAGGTAGGAATGGTTTTCTGGGTCTTTTGTCTTGTAAACAACTACCATTTTTTGATGCACATTTCGAAGCTCATCGTTAAAATGCGCTTTCGTGTGGCCATGCAAACGTAGTGATTAACGTTAAAAAGTATTACGCCAGTCTGTGGGGATCGGGTAGTATCGTGGTAGTGCTCCAACTGCTGCACTACCACGATACTACCCGATCCCTACAGACTGGCGTAATACGTCAGCAGACCAGTGTGCTGACTGGTCTTCACTACTGTTTCCGGACGCCACCATGGCCGTTGAATTATTTATTTTCTATCAACTGTCTCATTTCTTTAACATTTAAGATTTTTCATAAATGCAGTTTTCGACATTTGATGGTTTCTTCCGTCCTTTTTTCTCTTCAGATGAGTTCCAAGATGCCCTTGCGGATATGGCGGTGAGTGGCTGGAACACTTCGGCCACACTGCACGGTTTGACCCCGGCCACCCACTACCACCTTCGCCTCTTCGCCGAGAACGAGTTCGGCCTGAGTATTGCTTCGGACATCTTTAAGCTCGCGACAGCTGAAGAAGGTAAGAGCTAAAGAGTTGTGAAATTTGCTCTAAACTCGAATAATTGTTGTGACGAGAGTTAAGTGACTGTTTAAGAAGCAGAAAATGTTATTTCTTGGAAGTGTTAGATATATCTTTGTAGATATATCTTTGTATCTTTGCCTTCGCAAGACATAGAGAACACAAACGATAATTGAAATCAGATAATGTTAATGAATGACATCAGTTGAAAACAAAAATGTCACAGGTCTATTATACCTGCATACCGGTTGGATACTGCAATTTGTCAGTGAAAGTGAGCATATTACAGTCAGGGCTGCTAATATATGGCCCATATTCCGAACGCTGCCTCAAACTCGAACTCTTAAATATTACTATAGTTATAGAACGTCATAGCTATTTAGTGCCCTTCACCACCAGGTTTCTTCCAAACGTACCTACGTGAAGTTCTGGTTGTGAATGGCACTAAATTCCGACATCATTTCAAGTCCTGCAAGTTCAAGTTTGAGTCAGCGTTCGGAATACGTGCCAATGGATCCTCCGTAGGAACGAAGAGTATCGAACACTGATTCAATATACTCTAGCGTTTGTGAGGACACCGGACTACCTCGGGCACCGCTAATATATTGAGAATAAATGACTCAAGAGTGCAAAAATTCAGACTGGCGAATGAATGACTCAAACAATTGATTTGCCAACTCAACTCAGGGTTTGCACAGGTCACACCAAAACAACTGAAGGAGTTTCAAGAACTTTTTCCAAAAGCAATATACGTCTTCAAGGACTTCCCAGACGAATAACATTTTTTAAGGGCCTTCATTTATGAACAAACTTGCTCAAATAAGGCAGCCCAGCTTTCAACTGGGTTTAATTTTACCGGGAAAGGCCAACAAAACCTCGTCAAACACCAAAATGCTCATGTTTTAATCGTGCGTGGAAAAAATCTGGATGAAAATAATTATTATTTTTTTTTTATGTTGTTGTTGTTTTAAGTTAGGTTAGGTCAGTTGCTTTGGTTCAAATTTCACCAGGCAGGGTAGGAAAAAATTTTCCCTTCGGGTTTTTTTCCATCGCTTTTTCCCCCTCAGATTAGTTTTAATACATTTAATAAAGAAGTGATGTAAACGTGTAGAGCAACAATATTAAATTATAAGATGAGCTCAACACCCTCTTAGAACAAACACGCAAGTCATTAAAAAAATTGCAAGTTTTCATTATGTTGGTCAAAGCTAGCTAATTATTTAAAATTACGATTAAGTAAATTTTTGTACATAATTAATTTATGACTTTCATGAATGTAGTTAATTTAGGACTTTCAAGGGTAGTTAATTTAGGATTTTCATGGATGTAGTTAATTTAGGTCTTTCATGGATGTAGTTAATTTAGGACTTTCAAGGAGGTAATTAAAAATGTCTAGTAATTCAGGGCCTTGAATTTTCGTTAATAAAAAGACGTCAAGCACCTTACGCGTATCCTGTCAACACTCTTGTAAAATCAAGCCTTTTATTATTATTTTTTTTTTTAATATCGTGGATGTGTTTTTTTTTCTGTGCAACAATTTTTTGAGTGGGTCTTCGTTCCCGTCGTGTGCTGGGGTCATAGCCCTAATACGTTTGCCACTCCTTGGGCCTACGGAATTGTTTTATGTTCTGCATGTAATTTCATGCATTTTCTACTATTTTATGCATGAAATTGTACGCATCCCCAAATTGAAACGAACCGAAGATGTATCCTGTTTATCCACCATCCATTTCCGCAGACAGGGGAATGTCTTCAAGAGGGAATATGCACGCACAAAGTTCTGCTTTGAAAACGACGCTACCTACACTAATTCACTTAAAAGTGCAGTAATGCTTGCAGCGCTGAAATCATGGCGGAAATCACGACTTTTGGCTACACCGCAAACAGACACACGATAACTAATTTGCTCTTTATTTGGGATTCTCTCTGGGAATTACGTGCTGATGATGATGATGACGCTTCACGGTTGCGTTGGCGGTCGAGTTCTTTTTTTTTTTTTTTTTTCCTTATTCTTTTTACTCAACTCAGCTGTCTCTGGGGTTCCTGACAATTCCTTGAATTCATATCCTCCGCCTCCTCCCTACACACCCCCAATTTTCCCTCGTCATCCACTCAACCCAATTTTTTTCTCCCTTTTCTTCCGTGTCGTAAGTAGCACATGGCAGACGGGACACGCTTAATGGCTTGGGGGTATTCCATTGGAAATCTTGGAATAATCCCCACTGGAGCTGCAGAACACAACTACTACTGGAGAAAAAAAAATCTTTGTTGGCGAGAGTTGGTGGGATGGGGTGGGAAAGGGATAAGGTCTTGGGTTTAGAATTCAAAGGGTTGGTTTCAAATTTGCAAAAGCGATCGTCGTCTCTCTGCTTGCGGAGATAATTAACGTGAGTTCTTGGTCTGGTTTCTTTCAGCCCCGGCCGGTCCCCCGCTCGACGTAGAAGCGGACGCGGTCGATGCCAACACCGTCATCGTCAGGTGGAAGGTAATTTCCATGTCATATTTGCCCCCTGGGATTCTTTCCGTGAGCCTCCTTTCTTTCGTTCTCTCAATTCTCTGTCTCTCTATCTGTCTATCTATCTCTTTTGCCAGCTTTACTAGCTTCCTCGTACAAATAACTAGTAAGCACCACTTAAAACCAGAAATGCGTGCTGAGGTGTGCTATCAGTGTCGGATTGGGCGGCCCGGGAAACCTGGGATCCCCGGGAAGGCCCCCAGCCCGCCTACTATAAGAGGCCCTTTTGTTAAAAAAAAAATTTTTTGATAAATTTGAAATTAATTCGTATGAAAATTGCTTTTCGAATTTGAATGGAAATGTTTCGGAATCATTCTGATTTCTTTTCTGATTTCATTTAGCCTTGCAGGACTCCGGCTCGGATTTCTCCCCCCCCCCCCCCGTACTCCCAATTAATGACAGTTGGCCATTGTATACAACAAATATTATTTTGAAAAATTTGTAATGAATTCCCATGAAAATTACCCCACGAAGTTGTAGGAAAACAATCCATATTCACGATGACTACTAGAAAATGCTAGAATATAGGGTTAAGCCCTGGCCCCCCCCCCCCTGCCCCCCCCCCCCCAATAGGGGGGCTGTACTTAAGAAAATATATATTTTTAGAAAAATTTGAAAAGTGAATTCCTAGGAAAATTGAATCTCTTAAGTTTTCGGAAAACGTTTCAAATTCACGCAGATTTCAATATTCCAGCTTGCGGCAATACCCGCAAAAGGCTTCCCGAGGACCCTATAATACATTACCGGGGAGGCCCGACGCTTCCCAATCCGACCCGGAGTGCTAGATATAATCATAAATAATCCTTTTTAAAGGAATGATTAGCTAAATTATAAACATTAGGTGAGTTTTGGTTAGGTTACAGTATATGTTTGGATAATAGCGAAATTTGGCTTCGTGGTCATGAAGACAAGCAATAAAAGTCCGTCCCTGACGTGCACTGAAAGAACTACGGTCATGGTCATTTGATTATAGGACCCAAGATAATAGGATCGAATGACCATGCCGCGGTAGACATCAGTAAAATTTTCAGCAGTTTATTCCCATCACCTTGATCACCTATCAAATGAAACACAATGAGACGATGTTCTCCACAAATCATTAAAAAACTGAACCAACTTATACTTGCTATACACTTTCTCTAAAACACAAATTCACGAGAATTAATTTACAAACATAAAACAAATTCACGAAAGCTGCACAAAAGGTGGAAGTCACGGGTCTCCATCTTGGGCAGTGTCAACAAATTATACAGTTGCATCATGGGAAAAGTTTTAGAAATTTTATACCATTTTTTCCATTGTTGGGGAAATGATAAATTGTGTTAAGAATTTGGGTTGAGAAGTATTATGGTTGTTTTGGATGTTTGCGTCGATGGTTGCGATGGCATCTGGTTTTGAGTTTCGCTAAGTAGTGAGGAATCGACGTTGGAGTTGTGCAAAGACTCGACGAACTTCCACGGCATGACGCTTCGTGACTTCTTCCTTCTTCGATGATGGCGAGATGACGACCGTGAGATGTGGGGGTGGTGGAGGTGGTTGTAGTATATGTAAAGGGACCCCTCACGTCATACAAGCAGTATGACTCCGTCTGTCTCTCAATCTGTCTTCAGGCTAAAACCTCAAAAGTTGAATTCCGTTTTTGCCTAACTTTCTTTGCCTTCCTTCTTTCTTTTTTTCTCCGAGTTTTTTTTGAATGACGTGGAATCATTATTATCCGGCGGTTAAGGAGAATACTGCCGTTAAAGCGAACGTTCTGTCAAAAACACGTCACAGGATGAAAATGCGGTTCAGACGTATGATAATGGAAAATAAAAAAAAACATTAATGAATTGCAATTGCGCAGGTGAATTTATTGTCATAAGTAACAGCCACAATTAAATGCAGCTTGATACAAGTAAATATGAGCGTTATTTCGTTTGCCTAAGGTTTGCCTTTAAGGTTTTGCTAGAGTAATGGTACTTTAGCTTTTTGACGTGCACCCAGCGTTACAGGGTGCATTTACGCAACGACTCGCTTTTACGTTCTCGCAGCTAGAATTTAATCGCGATGGCAGATGTGTCGTTGCCATGGTAACAACGCTACCTGAATTACCTAAATCCGACATCGTTTGAGCAAATGCTTGCAGTCTTATAATCTGTGACAATAAGATAAAGAATTCCTCCTGACGAAACGATTTTCCCATTGGCTTCTTAACTAAAATATTGACTCGTTTAGTTGCAAGCTGGCAGAGCTAAAACCGCCGCCATGTGGGAATTTCAGATGATTTATAGCTTTTAGCTGCGAGAAGGCAAAGGCAAGTCCGTTGCGTAATGAAAAATAGTATACGCGACTGGGTTGGACAATATGGCCGCCGAAAACGCCACTTAAGCGATGATTCGTTATGTTGCCTCTTTCTGTCAACTGAGGGCGACACCGTCCGTAGAAAAATGCAACGTTCCTTCCCTTGCAACACTTTCTGGTGTTTTTTTCCACGCGCAGAGAATTAGCTTAACTGTGGCTCAGTGATAGCTTAAAAACTATTTAAAAATACTTTAATATATAATAAAAATTTGTCACGCAAATCTAAGTAAAATATTAAAATTACACTTCGAAAACCGCCACTAGAGGCCAGCAGATGGCGCGACTCTCCGTAAAAATATTCACCGATGCGATTTGCCAATTCCCGAACAGACCTCAAGAAATCGGCCTGTCGTGGCGTCCATTTTGTGTACCCCCTTCTAATTCGTTGTAGGTCGGGCCAGTTGGTTTAGTGGCCATGCTCCAGAGTAATGATACTGGGTAGCAGGGTGGTTGAACCCATACCAGTTCCTAATGGCCATCGAGAAAATGTGTGGGCCAACTGTAGAGTTCAAGTGTTGGCACTGCAATGTTAGGACAACTAAACAATTATACGACTTGGACGTGGCATAAAACTTTTTTTTTTGAGGGGGGAGCGGATATGATGTTTGGTTATTTACGGACATATTCCTGATGCAGGAATTTTCAACTGTACTCGTTTTGGAAAAAAAAACTCAATTTTCAATCGGTCGCCATGGCGTATAGACGTCATCACGTTAACTCTCTTGTTTATGAGTAGTTTTAGTGAGGTTGTACTAATTGTTGAGTCTTATTTCGTTATTTCGGTATCAATTGCTTGCCCCATTGGACGAAAACTATAGCTTAAGCAGGAAAATGTGATTCGAATACCATAATCAATGAACATTGTAGTAGTTATAGACATAAAAACCGTATCAGTACATTGGCAGCCCGAATTTTTATGTATACTGTATTTTTGAATGCCCCATTTCTCCAACTCAGCTTCTCTGGTTTACGGATATGTAGTACATGTATCAATCGGTGGGTTTTATAAATGCCTTGTCGATTGATCAAATATGCTTGAAGCGCAACGCATAAAACGAAGCGTATTATTCGTTGAAGGGTCTTAAAGCTGCCGTCGTTTTCGACGATTAAAAGTTAAAAAAAAAAACACGAACACAACACAGAAGGAAGTCGCTACTGTTGTAGTGTTTTCGCAGTCTTGTCGATTTAGTATTATAGTGTCCGCAGCCTATCTTGAGTTCGCCCCAGAGTGAACACAAAAAACCGATTGTATGTTTTTGGAAGCAGAGTGCCTTGTTTATATCCAAAATAGTTACAAAAGCAATGGCGGCCGTTGATTAAAGCGGCCCCCTCCAGGAAGACATAGCCGCTCATAAAATACTAGAACGACTCAAGATACGCCGCGCAGACAATAGTATTTATTTATGCTAAAGTACGGTGGTAAAATGATGTTTCGTGGTACGTTTACATCTTTGATGAGAATTTAGTTTGTGAAAGTGGATTTATCTTATCCTTACTTTTGGAAGCCACGTTGATCGGTATGCGAAACTAATTTCATCAAACCCGACACATCTAAAAGAGATGTTGAGACTATAGTTCGTTCCACATTATGTTTGCAGGAAACTGACTGTATAACGCCACGTTTCCTTCCACTAGGAGCTCCAAAATACACCTTCAGTCCATTTTAGAACTTTCTGTCTCTTTAACCATGTAGATTAACTCTTATTTGTTTCGAAAAAGACTATCTGAAGTTGGACCTCTTATTGCGTTGTTGGATTTTGGTGTTGTTACATTTTTTTTTCGGTTTCTTGCCTTGGTATTGTTTTACTGATATTTTTTTTCGTAATAAAGTTGCTGTTTTTTTTTTATGTTTTGAATTTGGAGGATGTTTTCAAAAACGGTTAAGTATTCCAAAATGTAAATGCAATATACGACTAATATGTAAAAGAAAGAAAGAAGACTATCGGAAATGAAGCTTGAATTTCGGATCTTCTCTGCACATGCCAATGCGCAAACCACTACACCACCGAGAAACTTACTGCCTTCATATGCATACTTCCTGTCTGCAGGGGTATAGCAGCATGTTGGATACTTTTCTGTTATCTTAAATTATAAACCAACGTCCCATAGCAGAAATGAAGCAACCGCAACGATCCCCGGAAGGGGAACAATGAAAACGTGCGAGTGTGTCAATTTTTTGGCATAAAGTTGAAACTGGGACCTTGTTGGGCAAATATTACAAGGGCAAGTATTACATGACGTCATGCACACTTTTTTTTCACACGGTACGCAGCGCTTAAGCCACAGCGAAAGACTGGGAGTGGGGGGGGGAGTGAGATGTTGCCATTAAGCATACGATAACGCATTAACTGAACCTAGAAGAGCACGGGACCCGGGAGCCGGGTACGTGGTCAACTACGTATAGCAAACAGGAGAAAGGGAAGGAAACCAAGAGGAGAGGGAGAGGACGGGATAAAAGGAGGAGGGGAGAGGGGAGGGAGAGGATTGGCGGAAAGGGGGAGTGTTACACAAACAAAAATCGACTGTTGCAGTGAACGCTCAGGCAGCACCGAGCAAATACTGGGAAACAACCACGGGTCAAACAAATCCCCGGGCAAAGCCGGGTACGATGCTAGTAAGCTATAGAGGACAAACCAACAATAACAATGATTTATATCTTATCCTTACTTTTGGAAACCAACGTTAATCGGTATGCGAAGCTAATTTCATCAAACCCAACACATCTAGCAAGAACAGTCAGGACTAGTTGGTTCCACATTATGTTTGCGGGAGAAACTGACAGTATGACGCCACGTTTCCTTCCACTGTGACTGCAAAAAACACGTAAATATCTCACTCGTAGACTATAGCAGAAACTGTGTGGAGTTTACAAGTGTGATATCCACATGTTTTTGCATTCGTTTGTAAGGAAACGTGGCGCAAACAATTAGTTTCCTGCAAACATGACGTCGAACAAACTATAGTGGAGTATTCACAGCGACTGCAGCCAGCCTTGTAACAGATCTGTCTAACTTACACTGAGAACTGTAAGAGAAGTAAAAAAAATGTCGGTTTATTGTCTTTCGATGACGAACAGAAACTTCGAACGGAAACGCCTAAAAAAAAACGCCTAAAAGAATTGTTTTTTTTTTTAATTTGGTCGTGATAGAAAACGTAGAAGAAAACTTTCAAAATTGATAGTGGCCGATGCAAGCAATGTTTACCACAATTTACAGAATTAAAAAAAAAACTCGAACGTTTGTTCATAATACACAAAATTTTCAACCGTGTTGCACGTGTTGACTAAGACAAACGCCGTGAACATGCAATCCGCTATCCCATCAATATGTGATGCAGGCCAAATTACCCATGGCGAATACAACGAACAAAACCAATCCAATGACCAAACAAAATGGGACCTTCCTGCTGTTTGGGATATACGATGACAATCTTCGGTATGTCGACCACACTTCAACAATTCGTTAATTAATGCTTCTTAAGAAATGATTGGATTGTAGCTCTGATATGAAGACAATCCAATGTAATCTTAGACCGCGCATCACGAAAACCACAATGGCTATCCAAACCAAACTTTGCATGTCCGATTCCGGATTTTTCTTTTGATAAACCTTGTCCGGACTTCGTGCTACTGCGTGCAAAGTTTGGTTTGGATGGCCCTTGTGGTTTTCGTGTGATGGCGGGGTCTAAGATTACATTGGAGTGTCTTCATAGCGAAGCTACGCTCCAATCGAAAGAAAAATCCTGAATTGGACATGGAGTGGAGGAACCATCAGGGTGACAAAATGGACCAATAGCAAGAGCCAAACTCAAAACAATAATGAGACGCAAAGCCGTTTCTAAGGCATCCGATTGTTAAAAGATTGATTGTTGATGATACACAGGCGGTGTTAGGCGGTAATAAACCAAATTCAAGATATTTTCACTGTTCGTCGACCGATTTGGACGATTGAATACACAATTTTCACGGTTTTTTCACCACCTTTCAAATGGCCCAAACTCCAAGCAGCTGTCTCTTATTGTTTAGAAATTACAAGGCAAATCCGATCTATCCAACTGACAGGCAAACAGCAAAGAAAGCGGCGCCCGCTCCATTATGTCGACAGTGGAACTGATGAGTGATGACGGACCTAGTTTATCATGTTTTGTATTCTCTAAAAATTATCCCAAAACTACCTTTAAACTTGACAGGGACTTCACAGAGTTTACTGATGGAAGATTTCCATATTTACATGAAGGAGGCTAACCCTGACATTTCCAAAGTGCAGCCAAAAATAAAACTTTTTTTAAATAATAATAAAATTACTATCAGTTTCCTGAAGCCGTTACTCATTAACTTCACGCCAATCAATACGCCACTTTCCCTGCATGATAAAACTTTAGAAAGGTTGCGGAGGGATGGGGGAGGAAAGGGCTGTATTTTGAGATAAGACGACAAGCAGTCATCTGTAGGGAGTAGAACACCTTGTGGTGCCCTTAGGTGGCGTTATTGTGTCATGTAGCAATTTCGTTACCATTATACCTTACTATCCAGCGACTCGCCTTAATTTCTGGTTGCCCCCCCCCGGCCGCGCCATCGCTCGCAGGTTCGAATGTTTTATTTAATGCATTGTAAAGCACAATGACATGCATTAGGCACTCGTTTCCTTTAGCAAAGTTCGACTTACCTGTGTGGTACGAAGTTTTTCTTACGTCCAGTCCAAACCCAACTATATTTTTTTTTTCAAGTTTTCACTAAAATAAAAATGATGTAATTGTCCTGGGCTACGGCAAATAATGTGTGTACGTTTCTTATCAAGGCTGGTTACCTGATATCAATGAGAATTATTTCGTTTCTTTAGTGTACTTATTTTGCTTACACCTCTTTTACAGACTGATTTTTTTTTTTTAAATGAAATAAAACCTGCAGCAATTGGATTTTTTAAATTTCATTTCGAATTCTATTGACGCTTCGCACTGAGCATGGCATCTTCATCTATACGTTACTAGCAAAAGCGAAGCGTCTTGAAAAAATGAAATAAAGCCTGTAGTGATTGGATTTTTTTTTATGTCGACGGCTATTCACGTTTCACATTGAGCGTGGTATCTTCATCCACGCATGACTAGCAAAAGCGAAGCGTCTTGAAAAAATGAAATAAAGCCTGTAGTGATTGGATTTTTTTTTTATGTCGACGGCTATTCACGTTTCACATTGAGCGTGGTATCTTCATCCACGCATGAATAGCAAAAGCGAAGCTTCTTGAAAAAATGAAATAAAGCCTGTAGTGGTTGGATTTTTTTTATGTCGACGGCTACTCACGCTTCACATTGAGCGTGGTATCTTCATCCACGCATGACTAGCAAAAGCGAAGCTTCTTGAAAAAATGAAATAAAGCCTGTTGTAGTGATTGGTTGTTTTTTTTTATGTCGACGGCCTTCTCACGTTTCACATCGAGCTTGGTATCTTCATCCACGCATGAATAGTAAAAGCGAAGCTACTTGAAAAAATGAAATAAAGCCTGTAGTGATTGGATTTTGTTATTTTTTATGTCAACGGCTATTCACGTTTCACATTGAGCGTGGTATCTTCATCCAAGCATAAGTAGCAAAAGCGAAACCTCTTGAAAAAAAGAAATAAAGCTGACTTAACAGACAGTTGCTAAATAGCGTTTAGCACTTATTTACTTGCATCACTTCTCGGACGTTTGGCTAAGTTATAAGTAGCGATTAAAGTGGCACTATCACCGATTGAAAAGCAAACAAAAATACCGTGGCGCCATCTAGCAACAGCGTTATTGTTAACGTTTACAGCTTGCTTCCAGGTGCACGAGAATGTGCCGAATTTTCACTAAATAATTAAGGAGGTCGTGGCTTGTCTGTTTCCTTAAAAGAAATGCCATTTACAGCCGTGTAGTTGTGCATTCCCTCGCTTGGTGCAAGCAAGTGCTAGATGGTACTAGAGAGCGCTAGATGTTTTCCAGATTCTGCCTACTTTGTGACGCAATCAGGGAGTAGACGATTGAATTCAAGAATGATCTCGAAGCCAATTTACTCCTTACTTGCATAGTAAGGGTCAATGCACTGAGAACACATATTATTAGGCATTCAAGACAAGTTCAGGAGCTTGGTCTAATCCTTTGCTGAGTCCAGGGAGACAACCTTTCGAGTTGCCTGCCCCACACCAAGTAGCTTTCTGTTGTCCGGACCCTCGTATTTACAGGTGGGGAGAGGGGGGGGGACAATACAAGTCGCCTGAGGCATTACGTTGCGCAGTCGCTAACAGATGCGAGCCGGTCCTAACTGGTTTGAACAGGAGGGCTGGCTCGATACCCGGCTGTTGGCGTTCGGCCAAGTTCCGGTTTAGAACGAAGTTGACTGAAAGCCAAGCAGCTTATGTAACTGCAAGGTTCACCAAGAGCGTTCACTCGTGTTGTGCGCTGCGATGGGTAAAAAGTGTGTTACAACTTTAAATCGGTAATAGTGCCACTTTAAGGAGTACCCATATATGGTTAATCCCAGATAAGTCAATTTTTGACGATGGCATCATGCGGTAAAAACCGTTGCTAAAATGAATCTGAGACAAAACCCGAAAGGGTGAAAATGTCTGCCAAGTTTCAGCCAATCAGAGTAGTGATATCAGAGCTAAATGGCTGCCACCAAGTTGCTGCATTAGTTGCCAAGCTAACCCCACCGACTATTAGATCAAAGGTTAAATGAAAAACCTGACCATTGCTACAACCCGTAGATGTGGTCAAGGTTTTCATTTAATGTCCGAAGTAATAATCGGTGGGTTTCTTGTTTTACTTAAGGCATCTAGTTTTTTTTTTTAAACATTTCTTCTCCATTTCCTGACATTTTCTATCTCATGATTAATGAAGAGTCGATTCCCAGGCAGACAGACAGGCCGTCTGCGTCTCCAGACACATCTGACGCAGCTAAAGACCCACCAACCGGCTAGACTCCCACCATTTTATGTCAGACGCAGCGTGAATTAGACAGCGACCTCCCTGGTGCGGCAGGCTCCCCTTGGGGACAACTGTCACTGTCTCCTGCTGCGAGTTGCATCAAAACAGTCTCATCGCATCGCTACTGCGAGAGATTGGCTGAGGCAGAAAAAAGAAAGGCGTTCAGTAGTCCTAAATATGTAATCGTCGAAGACTTTCGCTTGAATGCCGAGGTTCGGGGAGTATTTTCTAAAACTCACTAAACAGTTCCGCACTGTCGTGACGTGACAGACAATTAAAGGTGTTCTTGAACGCGCGGTGAATTTTCCGATCCCTTAGCGCGTGCCGGCACTGCTGAAGCATCAGATTCATCGGCACTTCGAGGCGGTTTTTTCCCGTTGAATCTACCGATTTAAGATGGCGGATCGGCAGTTTTTCTTTGCTGGGATTAATTATGTAAATTTAATTGCCAAATGGTGGCGATTGTCGTCACACAGAACGTCCCTACTGGGCTAAAAGAAGGTAACAAGCACTTAACTATAAACGATAAACGTACTTATTGGCCCGTATCTCTGTATATATATATATATATATAGATATACATAATACACTTAGGATTAGAGAGCAAACTCAAGTTAGCAGTTGAGATGAGATGCACACAGCAAGTTCATCGTTAGGACAGTCAATGAACAAACAATGAAGAAACAGCCAATGAAAACGGCTAAAATTAACTAAACAATGAGGAGGCGAGCGAGCTCATTCTTGGCACGGTAGCAAAGAAAAAGGGCGAGCGGCCGGCGATTTCAACAGATGTGCCCTGTAACAACCAGTAACAAACGAAATATTGTTTCAATAATGCTGGCTATTAGAGCAGAGTTGAATAGTTTCAAAGTTGGTTGAGTAACAATCACTGCATGCACGAGCATGGTTGCGGGCGTATCGCGCTCGGTATTACCACGCAGAAACAGGCAACTCGGCCACGGTGAGAATACGAGTGGCGCCCTCCATTGAAAACGCGTCGCTCTTACATCGAGTCTGGCGTACACTCACCGTGTTGAGTCCGTGTTTCTCCCCTCTTTTTGCCTGCGGCTACACGGACAGTTCAAATTTCCCCTACCCGGTCAGTGTACGACCCCTTTGCGAGGCCCATTAAAAACCAGACCGAGACACGGACAAGAACGGCCTGGGTCGCTAGCTGTCCGATATCGTAACACGTGTTTGCCTCAGGGCAGTGAAGAGGGGGGAAATTGACCAATAGGATCACTGATACCCAATAACCCCGCCAAAAACAAAAACCCACTAACATAGAGGGTGCATGATCTGCGCAAAGGAGGTGCGCAGTTGAATATCTGACACCAGCACTTTGGTTTTATGTGTCCGTGAACGTTCAGTGTGTTCGTCCAAGAATGTGGAGGTGGGCGAGTCCCTCAGGCAAAAACAGGAGAGAAACACGGGCTCAACACGGAGAGTGTACGCCACGACCAAACACTAGGGATTCCAAGGGAGGTCGAGCAGGGATGGGAGGAAGGTGTATTCTGACCACAAAATGGGGGAACCTGACCACACCATGGTGAAATGTGGGGGAGGGTGCATGGGGGGTTCGGTCACACCATTCTCAGGACAGAACGTTCCGAGAAACTTATCGAGACGTGTCGACAAATACATCGAAAAGAAATGCAGTCCATTTTTTTTAATGTTGTTCTTTCAAATGCCTGTCATCACGAAATCGTGGACTTTGGAAGACCACACGGCCTTCTAAAATGGTCTTGGTCTCTACGTATTTGTAACAGCCGATACTAGGAAGAAAAGCACTCTTATTCTTCCACCTAATTGGCAGGATTGTTTTTGAATTTTGAAAACCCACCTAGGAGGGTGGTGGTGAGGGTGGGGGAGAGGGGACGGAGGCTGAAAGTTTAATAAAAAAAATATTAAAAAAATGACAGCTGTGAAAAGTGGAGCTTGTCTTGAAAGCCCGTCGAGCCTGCTGATCAACAAGCGGCGACGTTTTTCTCTCTCTCTCGCATTCTCTCATTTTTATAGCGTCGGAAATTCGTTTTTTATAGGATTTGCATAATATATTCATAGAAAACAAACAGTTTTGCGTGGCAGACGATGTCGACACACGCTCGATATATTATCGGTATTGATTTATCGATTCGGGGTCGAAAAAGGAAGAACAGATTTTTCCTAAGGTTCTTGTTCTTATTCAAAGAACATGGCATTTTGACAGGCTTTATCGCATGAGCACAATTATGCAAAGTAGCCTCGTGCCAGAACTCGCGTTTTGCCTGCGGGCAATTCGAGTGCAACGGAGCGAAAAGCGAAGCACCTGACCACGCCCACTCGGGACCGAAGGGATCGTCTGTTGACAAGTGGTGTGCCTTCGAGCTAAAGAACAGTTACTAACTGTTGTTGGCTGAAAACTTGCATCTCCTCATTTCAGCAATGGTTCGCAGTGAACTGAATGTTGGATGGAAACTTGAAACTGACAGAAAAAGTAGACGGTAAACCAAGTGTTGAACGGACACTGTGACTGCAAGAGAAAACCTGGTGGTGGAAGGAAACTTGCAACGGCAAGCGAAAGCACAGGGTACAGAAACATCCCCTGCAAGCAAATGTACATTGTACACAGTAAACCTGAGTGTTGGATGGGAACTTCGTCTGCAAGAAAAGATACGCAGGACACGCATGTTAACTGATGGAAACTTTCAACTGCAAGCATGTGTAAAGAGTACACCTGAATGTTGGATGGAAACTTTAACTTATGAATAAGGATATGCAGGAAACTGACTATTGAAAGATGGAAACTTGCAGCGGTAGGCATGTATACAGAGGGCGCCTGAGCGTTGAATGGAAATTTAAGTACATACCAACTCTTCGATGATGGAAATTTGAAGGTCTAAGCAGATGTACTTCTATACACAGGAAGCCGACTGTTGAATGATGGAAACTTGCAACTGTAAGCTCATGCATGTACAGGGTACAGTGTTGGATGGAAATGTGAAGTACACAGGAAATCCAGTCTTGCATGATGGAAATTTGCAGCTGTAGGTGTATGTGCAAAGCGCACCAGAGCGTTGAATGGAAAGTACACAGGACACCCATTCTTGAGTTATGGAAACTTCACCTGTAAGCTGGTGTACATAGTGCACCTGGGTGTGGGATAGAACTTCATCTGCAAACAAAAATACACAGGGAACTGACTTTTGGATCATGGAAATTTAAAACTGCAAACAAAGATATGCATAAAACTGACTGTTGAATGACGGAAACTTGCAGCTGTAAGCATATGTACAGAATACATCTGAGCATTGGATAAATTGGAAATAAGCCACTCAGCGAAAATATACACAAGAAATAACGTAGCACAATAAACCACCTTTTTGCACTTACGTACCATTCAAGTGTTGTCACCCGGATTCGAACCGGCAAACCAGTTCACCACCAGATCACTACCAAACTGCCATAGCTGACAATGACACTTGGGTAGAAGGCAGTGGATAAGCCTTATCGGCATCGGCATAGACGGTGTGGTAGTGATTTGGTGAAGAAATGGTTTGCCGTTCGAATCCGAGTCAAAGACTTGAATGAAGCTTAAGTGCATAAAAGTGTTTTGCTATATTATGCTATTGACGTGTATGATTTTCTCCGATAGCTTATTTACGGTTTACCTTTACATTAGCTACAGCATGGGATAGCAATGAAAAGTATACAGTAAACACACTCTTGGATGATGGAAACTTTCCGCTGCAAAGAGGTGTACAAAATGCACCTTAATGTTGGCTGGAAACTTCATCTGCAAGCAAAAGTGCACAAGAAACGACTTTTGACTGATGGATACCTACAACTGCAAGCATGTGCATGGATTACACCTGAGTGTTGGATGGAAACTTTAACTTGTGAACAAAGATACACAGGGAACTTACTCTTGAATGATGGAAACTTGCAGCTGTAAGCAAGTGCACAGAGGGCACCCGAGCGTTGGATGGAAACTTAAAAGTACACGCCAACTCTCAGCTGATGGGAACTTTCAGTTCTAAGCAAATGGTGTTGGATGAAAACTTCCCATGCAAGCAAATGTACACAGAAAGCCGACTTTTGAATGATGGAAACTTGCAACTGTAAGCAGTTGTACAGAGTACACCTGAGTGAAAACTTAAAGTACACAGGAAACCCTCTCTTGCTTGTGGAAACCTGCAGCTGTAAGTATATGTACAAGAGTGCACATGGGCGTAGGATGGAAAATACCCAGGACACCCACTCTTGGATTACAGAAACTTGCAGCTGTAAGTTGGTGTGCAGAGTGAACCTGAGTGAAGGATGGAAACTACACTTGCAAGTAAAAGTACACAGGAAATCGACTTTTGGATAATGCTAAGTTGCTGCTGTATGGAAAAGCAGAGAGAACACCAGAGCATTGGATAGAAACTTCAACTACATTTGGATGATGCAAACTTGAAACTATATGCAAAAGTACAGAGTACGCCTGAGTGTTAGATGAAAACTACAAATGCAAGCAAAAGTCACAAGAAACCTCTTGGGAGTGATGGAAACTTGCAACCGTCAGAAGATGTGCAAAGTATAACCGAGTGTTGGATGGAAACCTCAACTGTAAGCAAACGTACATAGAAAACTGATTGTTGCATGTTGGAAACAATTTGCAACTGCAAGTAAAAGTAAGGTGTACAGCTTTAACGTAACTGCTAGATGAAACTTCTATTGCAAATAAAAGTTCAGAGGAAACCGCACTTGGATCGTGGAAACTTCCTACAGAAAGCAGATCTACTGAGTACTTTGCTGGGTATCTCCCCCGGTTTTTTTTAGCCAATAGGAAAGAAACATTTTTTGACATATCATCCAATAACAGGCAGCTTTTTCTGATCAGTGCTCTGAATGGTCTACCTTGCGGGTGATTGATAAGTGATAATCGCTCTTTTGCAAAGCATGTAAGCAGAAATTGCACTAGTTGGCAACATGCCAAACCAAAGTATCGTACTTCAGCATGCTAAAAAGGGTTCATTGATGCTTATTAAAGAATGAGAAGCTAAATTAAGTACGTGAGATGGTTTACGTTAGGTTCCATTCGCTGGGACGTTGATTGCTACAACGATTGCTGGTGCTAATAGTGGCATGGCCAGTAAATTAACTATCTGGCCTGACCTACGACGATATTAGGGATGGTAGACAAAAAGGCCGCCACGACGGGTTTATTTCTTCGAGGTGTGTTCGGGAATAGGCCAAGCTAATCGCATTTTTTTTTACGGCGAGTCGCGACATCTGTTGGCCGCTAGTGGCGGTTTTTAATATTTTAACGTAGATTTGCATGACAAATTTGTATTATCTATAAATGTATTTTTAAATAGTTTCTAAAGTTATTACTCAGCAACAGTTAAGCTATCTCACTGTGCTTGGAAAAAAGGGACAGTTTGGTATATCCAGAATGTGTTGCATGGCAAGGGACGTCGGCATTTTGTACTGTCAGTCTCGCCCTCGGCTGACAGAAAGCCGCAACAGAACGAATCAATCTCATCAGTGACTTTTTCGGCAAACCCTTGTCCAACCCAGTCGCCTATGCAATTTTTTCATCGAAGATCCGGACGGTACTGTAGTAGACACCTGCTAGTGGAAACCGTCATCCCTGCTGTCATCAACAAGGCTTTGCAACATGGCGACATAATTGGTCATTAGGCCCAATTCATTTACTCCGGCATTAGGGAATGCGTTACACCATAGGAGTGGATAGGGTTGGGTTGCCACGATGTTTTTGTAGCCTGCAGCTGATTTTTTTTTGTGTGCACACTGTTGCACTGTGAGTCAAATCGCACAATTTACCAGAACAGAAACATGAGGTCAAATGAGTTACCCAGTTGCAGTTTCCGAATGCTATTAGTGAACCGGTTGCAGTTTTCGAATGCGTGCAGATGCTAGCCAACGTACGCCACGCATGCGTGGGCGATAACGTTGTTCCGCGGTGGCTTGCGTTTATACCGCGAGTGCACCACCGGCAAAGCGGGAGTTGCTTTTCCATCCCCAACCCTATCCACTCCTATGATTGCTCCGTAATAACTATGTTTCAGATGGGCTACAGTGGACTTAGTCAGTCTATGAATGGTCACTTGAAGATACTTTAAAATTATTTTAGAGAGAACCAAGCGAGGTTTTACAACATCAAATTAGCAAGGAGCTTACGGAAGCAGTTTAGACGGAAGCATACGTTGTCTTCCAACAGCACTTCCAACGAGCAAAGCGAGCGATTTCCACGTAAACTAAACCTTTTTTCAATGTGTGTCTCGCTTTGCTCTCTCAATCTTTCATCTGTCACCATTGTACGGGAGTACGTCTGGAGGAGTAGACGAACAAACGTGCAAACAAACCAATCGTATGTTTTGAATGATGGAGATGAAATGCAGACGTGCTGAGGAATGTGGTGAACGAACTGTGAGCAACAATTGCAATTAGTTTACGTCGAAATAATCAGTACATCGATTTTGTATTGCTCCTGGAATCAAAGAAATTACATAAAGCATAGACCGACGCCAATGGAGTGAGGGAAGCGAACACGATACGGCAAGTTCTTTATTCAAGATTAACACATGTTTTAAGGTGACGAGTTCCTCAGGTTTGGCTCTGACGTCACTAATAATTTGTAGTAGTAACCCCGCCTTATTTACTTTTTTTTTTTGAATTTTTCTTGTTTCGCTGATTTTAGGCAAACGTAGCCAACTGTTACATAAATAACTAAACTTAAGTCGACAAAGGCTTTCGCATGAAGCAATAACTCATTGCTGTTATACATTCCTAGCCTCATTCACAAAAATAGAAAAAAAAGTCGACGTATAGAATTAAGAGTTTGTTACCATCATTCAACGATGATGGTAAATTAATGATGTTGGCCGAGTGACAGTTCACTGAACCAAAAAAGTACTTTTATGCAAGCATTATGCTTGGCACGCTAAATAAAAAGAGGATAAACACGGATTTATGTCTATTTATATATCAAGTTCTTTTGACAATCAGTCGTTGGGGGGAAAAAGAGCTCTCTGGCCTTGAGTTTGGAAAGCTGCTTTGCCTTAGGAAAGAGTGATCTTTACGTTCGTTGAAAGCAAACATGTCATTAAAACAAATTGTTCTCATTTGGGAGGGTAAAGTTAATATGCTTTAAATGAGTTTGGGTAATTCATATCATCGAGTAAAATAATTTTGGCCAAATTTGGGATATTGGATATATGAGCAAGGACTGGGAAGCACGTATAACCGTAATCCTCCTTCCGTAACACGAATCTAGGAATAAAAATCCGCTGGGAACGAAAAAAAACGCAAATGGAAAAAATATGCAGGAAAAGAAAGTCCTTAAAAAAAATCAAGAGGAAATATAATATAAGAAATAAAATCCAAAGGGGGAAAAAATACAAGCACAAGGGGAAAAAAATCAAGTAAAAACTATTTATTTTGCTACGTAAATTATTTTTTTTTAGTTTTAATTTGTGGGAATTTCTCTTTAAGAATTTAGCCCGGTTGGTTTAAGAATTTAGCCCGGTTGGTTTAAGAATTTAGCCCGGTTGGTTT
>JAHWFP010181017.1:0-15931 GCA_023313725.1 Lithobius niger | reverse complement strand
CTTTGATATTGCTCGTTAACATCCTTTGAACCCTTTGATATTGCTCGTTAACATCTTTTGAACCCTTTGATATTGCTCGCTAACATCCTTTGAACCCTTTGATATTGCTCAAATGGGCATTATATGTATTTACGTGCCAAAATTGTGAAATCAACATTTTTTTGTTACGTTTACTAAGAAACTAAAAGACTACCTCTCTTATTGTTCGTTTCTACATCTCACTAAAAGTAGCATTTGCGATGATATGTGGCCTACTCTTAGCCAACAGTGTCAGCAGTGTGTACTGCTCAATCACCGTGTGATTGTCGAGTCATTATTAAAATGTGTGGTTTCTGTTAATCTGTGTTCTGTGCTATTGGGCCTAACGTGCGAACTGCGGTACTGTCAATCACGGTGAAAAATTACAGGAAGTGGGGATAACATCAAAGAAATGATTTGTGAAGTTCGTTCGAAAAAGCTAGGAAAACCCTGAAAGTTTTATGAAAAGCTTTTTGTGCTTTAATCATCCGTGCAAACGAAAGAAACAGAAAAAGGCATTTTGCATATGCTTTGTGTGAAAAATTCAGAAGCAATAAATCATTAACGTACCATGCACGAAAGTGCAGCAATGGTACAGACTTGCAGCAAACAGCTCATGAATCGTGGCATACATTTCTTTTTTTTTCTCCAAATAAAACTCGTAGACTAATTACTTCTTTACAAAATGTAGTTATTGTCCACTCAATAATTACAAACTGCTTGTGCTGAAGCTGCCTAACAAGTGGGGTAGATGATGTGAGGCTGAAACGACTTTCTAAAAGGTATATTAGGACAAAATCGTCTTGTAAGGGGAGGGGGTACGTAAGTATACAAGCTCTGAGAAACCTCTCATCATGGCAACGGGCCGAGATAAAGTCAGAAAAGGCCAGAGTAGATCCCGTAGTAGCTGTGACGAAGGCTAGTATAGTCCCTCCCCGGCCGGCAAGGTCTGGGGGCAGATACCTTGCCAGTGCCCTCCCCTCCCCCCTACCTGTAAACGATCAACTTCTTCATACTAGTCGGAGCTCTGCTACTGTTCAGTATCGATGAACGTTGTAATTAAACTTAATGTAACTTTTCTATTCATTTACTCAAATCATGGCCACAAACTGAAAAAGTCGGACTAGTAAAGGTTATAAATTCAAGCACACCACCATCAACCCATTCAGCATTGCTTACTGCCGCTAGTTCCTCGTTCATATTATGGTTATCGTTTATTGGCGCATCTTTCACATTTTGTTCCATCTCCCTTGTTTTCGCGGGCAATTCTTCACCCTGTATTAAATTAACTACTCTTGATTTCTAACAGTGTTTACGTTGAAATCTAGTCAAATTTGTGGCACCGTAGGCTAAATTTCCAGTTCGGGTAAAGTTAGCACGCAGATCTTCAAACAAACGCCCGTATTGTACGGGTTCACACCCCCCGCAGATGGCAGTGACTTTGTCATAACTTGTTTACCTTCTTCAACTCTCTGAGAAACTTCAACTCCCTGGTTTTACTTTATTGTGACGACGCGTAGGTTTAAATTAATCATTGTGTTTCTGATACTTAGTCAGCTTCTCTCCACGCAAATGCTTTCACTGCAGCTGCCTTTTGAATTGTCTCCGCTAATTAACGTAATGACCAACCATACACAACGCACTGCTAATGATTCGGTCAAGTCCTGCATTCAGTTTTGATATGAAACTCGAAAAACTAGGCACAACGAGCGGAATATATATGCAGTTCAATTAATAACGAGGTTGCGCGCAGCATGAAAGTATGAAGGGAGTATTCGAGTTAGCTTTTGTTTGCTTGTGGTAACTGCAAGTGCTAAGTCCGTAGCTTCGAAGTAGTAGCTGATGTGAACATTAAAATAAACAGTGCTTGGTGAAACTGAAGTTTCCTTTAGCCCTAGTTTGTTGTGCCTACTAATTTAAAGAGGGGCTACCACCTTCGGAGAGCTGGCTCCTGCTTTCATGACTTCGTGTATGAACCGAGAAATTGTTAAACATCTTAGTAGTTGTAGACACACAGGCCTACAGCGAACTGCTTGGATATCAAGTGATTGGAACAAGCAAAACATTACGGTTCTTGCTGGGAAACCAGAATTTTTGCAAGGAAGTATAGTTAATGCTGTTGTTCCGTAACCTGTGTAAAACATTACGTTCGTTTCGTAAAAATGTTTTGCCCAGTGCTGTAAAAGCTATTCAGAGTCATTATAGTAAGTCCACTGTTAGTTACTTAGTTACCAGACTGTATGGTCGCTTAGCCCAAAGAAAGAGATGACATTTAGGCTTTCAGAGACCCTTTGCGTGTCCCTTAACTGGAAATGCAGAAACTTTACTGTTAATTAAAAACTGAATGTACGTTAGGATTACTGTAATGAACACGTGAGCACAACAAAAAAAGATAAAAAATATGCTTATATTTTGACCACAATGGCTTGGTCATCCGCAGAGAGGAAGGGTTACCTACACTTCCATAATCCGTTAGGTACGACCCAGACAGTACAAATTCATAACATTACTCCTATAATATTAAAAGCAATTATAAAAAAACGTTTTGCAAGAATACAAGGCCAAATGCAACGTATTTAGATAAACACAAAGTAAAACATACTGAAAAATGATTTTTCAGTATTCTTTTTACTTTGTTTTTATACGTTTTTTATAATTGTTTTTAATAATTGCTTTTAACACTATAGGAGTAATGTTATGAATTTGTACTATGTGGGTCGTACGTGACTGAGTATGGAAGTGTGGTATAACCCTTCCTCTCTGAGGATGACCAAGCCTTTGTGGTCGAAATATAAGCATGTTTTTATCTTTTTTTGTTGTGCTCACGGCTTCTTTTTCTGCGATATCTGGCCGGGAACTTGCACACATCACCTTTTTATGTTATTTTATATTTTTTACCGTAATGAAAGTCAATGAGCTAATTATCTTATAGTATACGCGGCCTATCTTGAGTTTGCCCCAGAACGACATAGATAATCAATTGTATGTTTTTGGTAGCAGAGTGCCTTGTTGATATCCGAGATGGTTACAAAATCAATGGCGGCCGTCGATTAAATCCGCCCCCTCCAGGAAAACGTAGCCGCTCATAAAATACTTGCAGGACTCAAGATAACCGCGTACACAATAAACACATATTGACCTCACTTTAAAACTGAATGTAAATAAAATTCACCCAGTTTGAATTGCCAATGAGGTTTCTGCATAAACTTAACGAATTAAATTCAATAACAGTGAGATGTATTTCTCTAGACGAGGACTTACAGATCTCAGGTAACAAATAAACGCGTCAGTAGCAGACCTCATAAACGTCAGTTAAACGACATGGTTAAGTGGTTACGATACCTTTTATGTTTCCGATAGCCTTGGTGCATGTGGAAGCGGTTTTGAATACCGTAATAGACCAGCATCCAAAACAATAACGCAAGTGTATTAAACCAATAGTAACAACAACAAAAAATGAAATCAATTGATTGATTTGATTAACACAATGAAAACTTGAAGATTGCTACCGCTAGTAGCAATCTTCTAGGTTTCATTTAACTTTCGAACTATTAGTATGTGCAATTAACTTGGCTAATAGGATTAACCTTGGCGGCCTTCCCCTGGTGGAATGATATCACTACCTTCAAAGTTTTTGGAAACTTGGCGGGTTTTTCTACCATTTTTGGTTTTGGGTGGATTTGATTAACACAGTGCTAAACATTCAACCTCTTTTACAATGGTGTGTGCCCGTCTTTCGAGGAAGCCCAGGCACGTAAAAGACCGGCGTTTACCGCCGGCACTTGTACGTTGTAAATGTTTCACTCATTCCCCAAATGTTATGTTATGAAAATTAGCGTAAGTTGCATGCAAACTTCCAGAAAGTTTTTAAGGGGCGACTTCCTTGACTCCACCCAACGACCTAAGAATTCTCCCCATGCACCGAAGACGTTTCCTGCCTTTTCTTGAGGTTTGGTGGGCATGGCGAGTGTGGTAGTTACACGTACTCGTTCAGCACAAACACTCATCCAGAGAACTGGGCCTATTATTGTGCAAACGACGGAGAGGCCTTTGTCTGTGGATGGCCCGTGCATGCGTGTGGCACGCGTTATTTTTCATATGCATGAGGGCCATAGGACTGTCACGCTCCCATCAACGTGATGCCCTAATGGTTTGTTGTTGGACCCGCCTGCTTTCCCAGCCTCTTCGCATATTATATGCGTTCATACCCTTTCTGTACCCCAAGTATATACACACATAAATACCCAAAGGCGCGGCCCTCTTGTTGGGTTTTCTGTGGGGAAGGGCATTGCACTTTGTATATGGAGGGTTTTTCTCAACGATGCTCAAGACGGTTCATCGCGTTTTCTTCGCCCGCTGCGTTTCTGTAAGACAAAACAGGAACGAAAAAAAAATAATAATAACGCACTAAACTTGAGAGAAAAAGTATAATGAAAAAGTGGCTGGCTGCCTTTCTGCTGCAGGACGTGAGTATATGCTGACCCTTAGGCCACTCCTGTGACTGAAGAGGAGGAGTCTCTGGAATATATACAAGAACACCTGAGCTGTTCTTTCCTACTTAACTTCTTCCTTAATTTCGTTCACAAATTGTGAACGCCTCTTGGCCCGTCCGCCACTATTTACGAACTTGGTTCCATTACGAGCCATTGATGATCATTTTTGCAGAAGCCTTTAAAGAATGGAAGCGTTATTAAAAAGGAGCTATTAAAAGCGTTCGTAACTGAAGTTCAGATTTTGTTTCCTTATGAGGTGAACTTGTAAGGGTTTTCCTTGTTTCGGAATTTTGAGTTTCACTGTAGCTCAGCGTGTGATCTAGAACCGAGCTTATACGTAACCGAGCTTTGTAAGGAATCGCTAACGAAATGAATAAATAAAAGAGGGGGGAGGGGGTAGAGATGTTGACTTGAACCGATCAATGCAACAACTGGTGATATTATACTTAGAGATTTTCGAAAAATAGAGAGAAAAACCGTGAAAGTGGGCCTTTTTGTGTTAGTGAGCATAGTCCGAAATTATTGCAAAAGAAACAGAATTCATTCTGGTGATACAACAATTGTTTTAGTGTGTAGTTTCAACTCTACCATCTTTACTTCTGATGATCAGTTTTAGGGACACATGACGGGAAGCAGTGCTCTGGTGTCTTTCTGTTGTCATAATCAAGACGGAAAGCCAAATGGGCTAGAAAAGTGATTAATAAATACAGACACCAACCTATTAACGTTTGGACAAACCCTTTGGACTTATGTCAGACTGCCTGAGCGGGACTTGAACCCACGAAAGGTCGCCAAAGGTCGGAATTTTACCGCTCAGCCATACATAGCTGAACTATAGGATTCTAGCCTTTGGGCTCAATGCAAAGCATGTTAATGACGCACCCCGTCCCCCTACGCCAATACTCCGAATGTCAACTCCATTTTTAGAATAACGTGAATCAAAATTAAATTTGTGAAATTCTAGTTTTACCCTTTTGAAATCGTTCTGAAAAAAACGTCATCCTATCTATCCCTCACCATTTTCTATAACTGAAATGCAGTTTTAGCAAGATGTTCGCAACGACCGTGCGCTCCTTTCTGTAGCAACACACGTCAGACCTCGGAACGTAAATTTAAAATTTGGTGACGGCTTAAGTACGCGACGACTCCATTTTACTTTTCGTAGAAGTTCCACCTCACTCCTTCTCGAAATTCGTTTACATGTTGATGCTATTTCTCCATGTAGCATGGCCTGGAAGTTAGGGCTCCGCAAATGACGTCGTCTTTCCATATCAAACAAAGCCGTTTGAAGAACGCTAAAATTTTATTGTGCGTGTTTCCATAAATTCTGTGGTCGATACCAGGCCGACATCCTTTGAACGTGTAGGGCCATAAATTGGGAGCTTTCTTTGGATCTTTTGTAGAGCTTAACGCTGTTTTAGTTATTACAACCCTACGATGTTCTTATGTCCGCTTTTAATCCCACAATGCCCCTGCCTCGTAGTTAGTGGTGCCGCCACTCGGGTGACACGAGAGATTAGTTGCGTTAGATGCTTGTCACAACTGCGACCTCGCCGTTATAGGGGCATTTGTGTGGCGTTGATACGTCGTCCTCCCGTCCAAAACCTATCCTCCTTTATTACATGCAACCCAAATCCTGCTCGTATGGGCCTGACATTGATGAAGGGAGAGTGCTCTCAAATGCGGCTCTCATTAGTTGTGGTATGCAGGGAGTGAAAGTGGCTTGGTGTTCCTAGTTTCGGGGGGTGATCTTTTCCCGTGAAGAAGAATGCAATACGGTAATCGTCAGTTTTGCACGTAAAGTGCCTATGTAATTTGGCCTGAGGCATCGTCTATTGTACATCAACACAAGCAATAACAGTAGAGTATTAAGCCAAATTTACCACACAAGAACCGAAGCCTGGGCTTAGGGACCCAGCGACTATCGAGCACTCCGCACCACCCAGATCCCAAAAGTATTCTTCTCCTTCCCATAATATTATTGTTCGAAAATTACGTATACTCTGCATCAATCATAAAAAAGAAAAATGTTTCCTGAATATGCACAAACCGAATAATGGAATTTCTGCTGAAAATGATTTTGAATAATTCCATTGCCTTGTTTGGTGCATACACGAAGATTGAAATTAAGAACGCACCAATGCTCTGGAAAATCAAATGCTCCGTATGTCATCCCCATCCCCTTACTGCAATGAACCGTTTTCGTACCAAACGTTACAACTAGGGAGAGGGGGGAGGGGTACGGGGTCGTCAGATCTTTATGTGTACAACGTACGAAAGAATTGAACGGAAGGGGACGTTTGGCAACCGTCATTATGAAAGTTTCGGGCGGGTTTCCCATCATTCAATAATTCCTGAATAATAGAAGAGTCTGCAAGTTCATAAGATCTGCGAAAATCGTCAAAATCCACCTATTGTGTGCGCAGCGTATATTGAGTCCTGCAAGTATTTTGTGAGCGGCTACGTCTTCCTGGAGGGGTTGGCTTTAATCGATGGCCGCCATTGTTTTTGTAACCATCTTGGATATCAACAAAGCACTCTGCTACTGAAAACGTACAATCGATTATCTTTGTTCGTTCCGCGGAAAACTCAAGATAGGCCGCGGACACTATAGATACTTAACCATGTGCACAACGGAACGGTCAGGTCCATGGGGTTCCTAATCAGGACCAGGGCTTCAGCTGTGACGTTCCTCTTTTTTTAGTCTTCGGACCAAACTACATACCATCTAACAGCTTTGGAGGTGAATGGATGACAAGATTTTACGTATAGTGTACTGTGCATCACTGCACACACTGTTTGCTGCTAGTACACAGACTGTGTCTAGAATGGCATCGTTTGGACTGGGTGAGTACGGTGATGTGTGCTTCAATGCATAATGTCTTCAGAGTGTACGACAGGCTTCACTCCTTACGTACAACCCTCAAATTCTTAGCTTCATAAAAATTGGACAGATTTGTAAGATCTTCTAAGATTCACAATATCCTCCAAGATTCAAAAGAATTTAATTAAGGGTACAAGGGGTCATATCCTTTGTTGTAGTATAACTCCGGGTTCAGCTTTGAAGTCCTCCTTTTTCTTTCTTTTGTGGACCCCCATCCACCTGCTGATAGAGCAGAAACTCTTAGCTGTACTGTGCCTACGGAACGAAAAGGGCTCTACAAAGTTGATTTTTTTTTGTAAAGTAAGATTAAAAAAAACTAGGTAGAGAGCACAGAAAGAGAAAAGGGGAGGAACCGACGAAAAAATGAAAGAAGTAAAAAAAAATATATATTTAAAAAAAAACTGGGTGAAAAACGGCAATCCTTTCTCCATCGTCACCAGAGGCAAAAATTGGTGAATCGATGTTCCAATACTGGTGAACGTGTCTACGAGAGTTGGGAGGAGGGGTGGGGATAGGTGGGTGGGGGTTGGAGGGAATAGAGATCTGGGAGAGACAGGGTCTTCCTTCCTTGAGGAAACGTGGTTGGCCGAGGCGACACGTACGTCGTAGCTTACGCCAAGACGACAGTAGATTCCACCCACCGATAAGGTTTTGGAGTTTGAGAAAGGAAAGCTGCGTGAAACCACACGGATTTGCCGAAGCAGCAGCGTCAAGAATCCCCCCCTGTCAGCAGGAATCGACACACAGACAGACGGACGAGATACCCTACGTGTGCGTCTACCCAACAACCCCTCGTCGTGAAACCGCAAGTCGTTTGTGTGCTGTGTGGATCCTTCTTCAAAGAAAAGTTTTATGTCTGTTGGTTGCTGGGATTTCGGAATAGGCGCGATCTCTGTCTGTGTGTAAGATAGGCAGGCTCCCTTTTTGGTCGTTGTCGTCTAAATCTCTTTGCTTGCTCCCTGACTGCTTGAGTGATAAGAGTCCCATAATCTTTCTTGTGTTATTCAGGCCTTTATGCCGTATTTTTCCCTTAGCTTAACACCGTTGAGTACCTCCCTTATATTCTTAATCCCCCCCCCCTCCCTTTTTTTAGTCGTGTGGAGGTATTTTGGGGAATGGAATAAGAAATTCATTGTTTGTGCTGCCTATAAACGTGGAAAGAAGAGTCATCACACTTGAGAGACCTACGACGTTTACAACCGTCCTGTATACTTAACTTTTTTTGTGTGTGTGATTAAAGTCATAATTCGTGCTAAAACGGATGAATTACCGAACTTGGATTTCTCAAGTACATGAATACAAAGACAGGAGCTTCCTTGAAACTGGAACGTCTTATGTGCGGCAGTTATAGGCTTCAATGGTTATTTTTATGTTGCGGTTAGATTCCTTTATCTTTCAGTTCGAAGCTCACCGTTACGAAGTTAAAAATCGTTAGACCCTTAAAAATAGTCAAGGTCACTATTCTGCCACGTCCAAATAGGCCTTCCCCTTGCATCATGCACACGGCTGCTGGGGAGCAGAAACACCGCGCTAACACAAGAAAACTACTTTAAAAACTCCTAATTAATTTTAGCTCAGCGACAAAACCTCACCGGGCAAAGGGACAAAAGTCGCTGAAGTACGCTATGCCAAAAACAGCTTCCCACAGATGTTTCCCCCCCCCCCCTTTTTTTTTAGTTTTTATTGCGACCGCGATTAGATGTCGGTGAGTGGCTATTGGCACAACCGTTAAGGCGTTAGATCACCACTGCTCAGCGATTTGTCTCTTTTTGTCAAGGGAGTCCTTCCTGCCTTCCAAAAAGCTCACAAAAACTATTGAATTTCTCTTCCCCCGCCTCTCCAGTCAAGAGTAGGAGGTATAGGCTCACGTCTTGAAAAATTCACTGAAAAGCGTTCCTCTGGTGTTTGACAGTAGAACTGAACTTTTTTTCTCTCATCCCCTCTTTTAATTCTCGCGTCTTTCTTTCTTTTTTCTTTCTTTTTTTTTTATCCCTTACTTTTCTTTCTCGGTGAGATTTTTTCCCTCTCCATTCTAGATGTTATTAATGACGCTGAAATTCCCCATTCATACGTCCAAAAGGTTTAACACCGATTTTCTTTTTTTTTTTCAAGTCTGAGGACACGACGAAGTTCCGAAGACAAAAAAAAAAAGTAATTACCCGCGTTCAGAGGGTTGGGTGTTCTTCGAGAACCACTCACATAGCGAAAGAAGGGGAGGGGGAGGGGGGGGGGGCGGGACGGAAATGTAAGAAAATGAACTTCAAGCCCGGAAGCTTCCTTCTTCACAGTTCAGCAGAGGAATGTATTATACTGGTGTAAGATTTCGATATGGATGTACACGTTAGTCTTGATATGCTGGTGGAAAGTGAGTGTGTTAGTAGCGTGGCTTTCACATTTTTTTAGGGCTGGGGGTGGGGTTATTGTACCAGCTGGAGAGGAGAATTCAGGAATTTTAAGAACTTTGCAATATAATCAAATGATACACGATTCAGGTAAAGAACGACGGAAAAAAGGGAGTTCCAAAGTTGGAAAACAATGATGTTTTTGAAATATAAATTATTTGATTTAAATCCGACTTAAATCGGTTTTTTTTTTAAGTTTAAAACTAAATAGTTATCACCGTTAGAAGCGCGTAACAATCAAAACAGTACCACTATTCCCATTAAAATCTTGTTTTAAACTTTTGGAGTTTGATATAATAACCACGCAATTTTAACAGATTTATGTATTGCTTAAATAGGCCTGCGTAGTGATTTTACATTTACAGTCAGAAGTATCGTAATTGAATTAAAATCACGTAACATCGTTTCTTCTCTCATACTGTACTAGAAAAGACATACGTTAAAAACTTCTGGAGAATGAATAGCATCTAACCCAGGCCAAGGTTTCACGAAGAATACAAGTTAAGCAACACGCTTTCAATGTACTTGAGGAATCGTCATGTGTGTCTAATTCCTAACCTAGGTTTAACACAGCAGTGGGTGTTTTCTTGCTACTATATAAGTAAGATTTAGAGATGTCTTCCATAAGCTGTCCACTTAAAGTGAAGCTGATCTAAATCGATGATTGTTTTATTGTTGATTTAAATAGTGCTTAAATTTTACTCTTTATCTTTGGTGGCGAAAACGGCTTAAGAATCATAGATGCTACCACAGTTTAGGGTTTTACGGAAGTCCATAGCGAAGATGTGCTGTTTATGGATGAAATCATGAAGATGAAGATTTCTAAGGTTTGTGTGAACTTGGTTGGAAATGGCTATTCTTTCGGCTTGCACTGGGACAGACAGAACTGGGACTGGACTTGTGGGGCTAGTGTGTGACTACCCAATATCTACAGACGTTTGTCTTACAGTCGGTGTAACACAACGTAGTTCACTGTTTTAGGAACTACGTAAGTCGTAAGTAAGGGTTGAAGCCTGTCGTGCACTCTGAAGACGTTACTACGCACTGAAGCACACAGCACAGTAGACTCAACCAGTCTAGACCAGACGAAGTAATTCGAGGCACAGTCTGTGTACTACCAGTATACTGACTGCGCACTGTCACTATAGTCAATACTAGCAGTATACAGTTTGTGTAATTCTGCACAGTACACTATACGTAAAAGTCTTGTTATCCACTCACCTCCAAAGCAGTTTGATGGTATTTTGTCTGAAGACTAAAAGGGGGAACTTCACAATTGAAGCCGTGGACCCGATTAAAAATCCTGTGTACCTGACCGTATGAGACACAACTGCAATTGTTAAACAACCATTCAACAACTTTAGCTTTCTTCAATCTGGTGTTGTCTCTCCAAGCAAAACATTAAGACAAAAGCAAAAACAACAAACGGGTTTACCTCCAGTTTTTCGAATCGCCAAACCAGTGGTAATTTAAACAGGAACGGCGCACGGGCGAACGAACGAACGATAACAAGTGGTATACAGAGAGAGACGAAAGGACGAATGGAAAGGAACGTGCTGATATGCAAATTTCGATAATTGCAATGCCTGGTCTCCGTGCAATTATGGCGCAACTGAATTTGGCCAATTTAGCAAATTACGGGACATGATAGAGCAGAGAAAGAGAAAACGAAGCCGTACGAGTTCGATAGACAGATAGATACAAATTCGGAGAGAAAGAGAGAAAGATGGTGCAGTTCCCCTCCCGTTCATCTTACGGAGCTCACCTGCATGGACGGATGCCCCGAGCAAATCGACGAACGAACGAGCCACACAATTCGCACACAGCAAACACCACCATCAGCAATACGAACATATCTCTTGCTCTTCCCTCCTCTTCTCTCTCTCTCTCTTTGAGCACCCCCTCCCCCACGTCTCCTCCACCTCCTCCCTTAACCCCCTCGAGCCCTCATCCCGATCCGTGATGATAGGGAATTTTCATTACTGATAAAACTCCCCCAGAAACTATCAGCGATGTGCGTATAATATTTTATCACATCTGCTTGCTTAAACGATGTACGATTGGCACACCACACATCATTTTGTGAAAAGTCCACGTGGGACTCGCGACTCGGCGTTTCAGGCGTTGTTGGTTTGCTGCCTTAAAACGCTAATGAGGCCCTTGTGTGGAATGAATCTCAACCGCAAATTTGTTGAAGACGGTTTCTTGAAAACCGGGCCCACAAGCATGAAGGAAGTTAAGAAAGCAAGAAACAAGTAACAATATGGTATTTTTCCGTTGTTGATCAACTCACATCGCACCGAATCAGTGCCACAGAGTTTAGTAGGTTTATTTGACTTTGGGATTGCAGCCTAGAAACGTGTCTAGATAAGCTCTAGATTTGGAGTTCGGTTAACATCTCTGTAATGTGTGGCGCAGTGGCATCCCGGACCATTGCACTGTGACTGAGGCTGACGCCAATAACCTAGCCGTCGACGCACCATTAAGCCTCATCCCCCCCCCCCCCAAGGAGGAAATCGCTGTTCCCCTTTACTGCCCAGCGTCCAGTATATTGGACGGCTACTGAACGCGAGCTTTGTGAGGAGTCCCCAGGGACCCCAAGCAGCAACAGCCGAGCAGTCAGCGTCCTCGTCTGCAAACCAAGTGAATGCTGGTTCGAATCCCGCGACTGACCCATTGAAAAAAAGTGCATCCAGTTGGGCATGGGCATTACAGGATTAAAGTTAAATTAAAGACTAGTACAATACATATTAAAAAAACGCACAAGTTACACAACGTTTCGAGTTTACTTCGACGCGTTTTCAAGTACTCGAATAAATCGAAGAATGAGAAAAGTTACATCTCAAGTCGAGGGACGCTATCATAAAACAATTTTGAAACGAAAATGTTCGCAAACCTGCACACAGGAATGCATAACAACGGAAGGTGAAGAAGGCCAAACCTCCCACCTGCAAGTGGAGGTTCGAAGTCAACATTATGCTTTCCTATTTACACTAGGTTTGTAAACATTTTCGTTTTAAAAGTTCTCGTTTTAATTGCTTTAGAATAGTGTCCCTTGACATGACCCGTAACTTTGTCATTCTTTCGATTTATTAGAGCACTCGAAAACGCCATGGAGTTAACCCGAAACGCTGTGCTGCAACTTGTGCGTTCGTAAATGTGGATTGTATTGGGCTTTAATTTGATTGTAAACCTCTTAATGTTTACTCATTCGAAGAGTGAATTACTTATTCTGCTGATGACACCTCTATGGGGCTTCAGGATTTGTATTTATTTATTCAAATTACTTCCATGCTCAACGCAAAAAAAATTGCTTAACCTATTTAGGGTTGGGCTTTTCTAAATACCTACAAAATCTCCTTAATGCAAAGTTAACCCCCCCCCCCCCCCAACCCCTCCCGAAAAAAACAAAAAGACACTACACCTGCATTGTACTATCTGTTAAGAATATCAACACACTTTATCCAGCCCTTGGGGTGGTATATTACTTCTAATATACTTAAGTCCACAACCTTCAAAACTTTGGTGCGTGTGTACGTGTATTTCAAGTATCTTGCCATGCATGCCCGGCCTTACAAATAGTGAGGGCCAATTTCGGGATTCAATTTGTCTAAGTAACCTTATTCTTTCTTTTTTTTTTGAAGGTGGAGCGTAGAGGTGGTAAGTGCGATGTACCCGAAAGTGCGGTGCCCATGGTTCCAAGTTCCATGTCGGTGTTGGTTTTCTTCAGCTGTCCCACCACGCACGACATTTTTAATTAACAAATACATAAACAGAGAGTTGTGAAAAGAACTCCCAAAAGTATACAACTTCTTTTCATGTAACTCAATTCAAGAGCAATATTCAACAATGTACCAGGACCGCCGTTTAATCGTGATCTTAAACTATTAAGATAAAAACGCCGCACCATTTATAACAGCAGACGGCTCATTAAAAGACTTATTTAATCTCTTAAAACGAGGGTGTCGGTAATGACAACAACACCCTAACATTTCTCCCACTCATAAAATAAAACCCAAAACAAAACCCAAATCTGGCTCTGAATTAGGTTTTCTTTTATATTTGGGTAATTAGGGGAGGGGGAGGGGGGGGGGGGTTGAGGTTTAATGGCTGGTCGACAGACAGCTAGATCATTAGCGCCAACCTCAGTCACAGTGTTCAGCGACCCGTGTTGCCACTGCACCACATGCACATTACAGAGGTGTTAACCAAACCCCAAATCCAGACCTTATGGGATAGGGCAGTGACACAACGTAGTATTATTGTATATAACTCTATGCTGGAGCCAGTAACTGGGTTAGTGCAAGGGTCACTGAAGGGGGAATATAAGGGCGTCTTACTGAAGCCAATGCTGTCAGAGCGAATTTCTTAGGCCTACAACGCGCGAATTTTGTCGATTTGTTGGCAGTTGCTGACATTTTTTTAAGCAAGTGGAATCTTTTCTTTTCCGATTACAACCTAGCAGCATACGGGATTGGAGAAAACAACGTTTTTTTTAAGCCTATGAAATCCGCTCTCAAAGCACTGCCTTGACTAGAAGTGCCGCTGTTTTTCCCTCCATTTTAATCTAGTGCCACTTGCAGTTATCGCTCTTGTAGCCAATATGATGTCACATGACGCTGCTCTATAGGTAATTAGGGTAACTACATGCCACGCGTTTTGGGGCTCCTGTTTCACCAGAAGTAGGAAAAGGGATAGGGGCAGGATGCTCTTTTCAGAATTCCAAGGTTCTCGCAAAACAGAGAAAACCCGTTCAAAGCGACCTTAAAAAGCGACGTTTCGAGTCAAAAGACTACCCGTTATCAGGGAGCACACTTCACGTCACGCGAGCATTCCCTGAAGTGTATTTTATGTATTGACGCTCGCCTTTCGCGTGTATTGCCTTTTTTGTGTGCATTTTTTGTGTATACCTTTCTGGTTTGCTCTAATTATTAATATTTATAGAAAAAAAAAGTCTTCGTTATCTGAAAATGGCTTACACCATTGTAATGGTTGTTGAATTCAACAACCCAAGAAGTAGGTGGAGCCACCATCTGCAGAAAGAGAGGGAGGCACACACAACAGATTCGGGCAGGGCTACTGGAAGAAGAAACAGCTAACAAATTGAATACCGAGCTATGAAATATGACGACCGTTTAAAATGTGCGCATGCCTATAATTACGACGAGCCCAATATATTCGAAAAACTCCCGTCTCTCTGTCTGTCTGTCCAACCGTCCGCTCCGCGATGCGAAGAAGCGGTGGGATTCGCACAACGCCCCGTCTAGTGGTCAGAAGGCGAACTAATACCCCGATTTATCTCTGTCTGGTCCGCTGGCGAGTATTCATGCTGACGGAAAATTGAATTTTGCCAAATGCGTATCGCCCAGCGGAATGAAAAGCCCCTACAGTACGCAGCAAAAGCTAAGCAAAGCACAGCAGACCAAAGGAGAGCAAGATTCGGTAGTCTGCAATTTGTCAGACCCTCTCTCAAAAGCTTCGAAACGAGTGGGGATGGTTGGGGGGGGGGGCCCAGTGCGGGATGAAAGAATTCACACAAAAAGGCCTAAAAAAAAAGAGCCAGTTTCGAAGTGTTACCTACCCCTTTTTTTCAAAAACCTAAAATCACGAGTATTCGGCTCAGTAGGGGGATAAATCACGTCTGGATTTCGAACAAGGCCCAGCTACAAAAGTAAGGACAAACGTGCGATTATGTGAATTGACGGCTCTTATAATGATTATTTTCTGTAAATCCAATCAGTTCTCTCCCGCTCCCCCCCCTCCCGATTAGTTTTAAATGACCTAGTACACAACTGATTGAAATTGCACGGAACAACAAAATTTTAAAGATATTTTCAGCAACATTTTAAAACAAACCGCAAGTTTTGTTTTAATCTTGCTCAAAGCTAGGACATTATTTTAAATTACGACAAAAAAAAATCGAGGACTTTTCGTGGATGTAGCTAACAATTTCAAGGACCTTGAATTTCTTCTTAACAATTTGAAGCATTTTTCAAGGAATTCAAGACCTTAGATTTCTTCTTTATCAAACTGAAGCATTTTCAAGGAATCCGAGACCTTGAATTCCTTCTTAACAATTTGAAACCCTTTCAAGGAATTCAAGACCTTGAATTTCTTAACCAATTTGAAGCATT